>WNWK01015886.1:0-46471 GCA_009830355.1 Cherax destructor | reverse complement strand
GTTGGGTTCCCTTAGAATCTCCCCTAGGAATCAACACCTGGGAATAAGCACTTATGAATCAGCACCTTGGTGTTCCATCCCACCAAGGTTGTCTCTCACCAGGTGTTGTCTCTCACCGGGTGTTGTCTCTACCAAATGTTGTCTCTCACCAAGTGTTGTCTCTCCCCAGGTGTTGTCTCTCCCCCAGGTGTTGTCTCGTGTTGCCTCACACGTGTTGTCTCTCACCAAGTGTTGTCTCTCCAAGTGTTGTCCCCACCGAGTGTTGTCTCTCCGAGTGTTGTCCTCACCAAGTGTTGTCTCTCACCAAGTGTTGCTCTCACCAAGTGTTGTCTCTCACCAGTGTTGTCTCTCACCAAGTGTTGTCTCTCACCAAGTGTTGTCTCTCACCAAGTGTTGTCTCCCCAAGTGTTGTCTCTCACCAAGTGTTGTCTCTCACCAAGTGTTGTCTCTCACCAAGTGTTGCTCTCACCAAGTGTTGTCTCTCACAAGTGTTGTCTCTCCCCAAAGTGTTGTCTCTCACCAAGTGTTGTCCTCACCAAGTGTTGTCTCCACCAAGTGTTGTCTCTCCCCAAAGTGTTGTCTCTACCAAGTGTTGTCTCTCACCAAGTGTTGTCCTCACCGAGTGTTGTCTCTCACCAGTGTTGTCTCCCCCTTTCTCTCCCCAAAGAGTTGTCTCTCACCAAGTGTTGTCTCTCACCAAGTGTTGTCTCTCACCAAGTGTTGTCTCTCACCAAGTGTTGTCTCTCTCACCAAGTGTTGTCTCTCACCAAGTGTTGTCTCTCACCGAGTGTTGTCTCTCACCAAGTGTTGTCTCTCTCATTAAGTGTTGTCTCTCACCAAGTGTTGTCTCTCACCAAGTGTTGTCTCTCACCAAGTGTTGTCTCTCACCAAGTGTTGTCTCTCTCACCAAGTGTTGTCTCTCACCAAGTGTTGTCTCTCTCACCAAGTGTTGTCTCTCACCAAGTGTTGTCTCTCTCACCAAGTGTTGTCTCTCTCACCAAGTGTTGTCTCTCACCGAGTGTTGTCTCTCACCGAGTGTTGTCTCTCACCGAGTGTTGTCTCTCACCAAGTGTTGTCTCTCACCAAGTGTTGTCTCTCACCAAGTGTTGTCTCTCACCAAGTGTTGTCTCTCACCAAGTGTTGTCTCTCACCAAGTGTTGTCTCTCACCAAGTGTTGTCTCTCACCAAGTGTTGTCTCTCATCCTCAGCCACCCAGCTATTCTCTCATCTCAGTGGTGGCGGCGTCTTCACCTAACAACTGGATCCTTGACGTGGGAAGACGTACTGAAGCTTCACTTAGGACCTATTTCCCTTCTAGCAGTAAATAGGTAGTTTGTAGGTAGTCGAATTCTGAGAATCCATATGGAAATAAGCCACTCAGCCTGGCTTTTAGGGTTAATAATCTTACTGGATCACAAGTCAGAGCAAAGTTTCCCTTTCACTGGTTGATTCTCTCTCTCTCTCTCTCTCTCTCTCTCTCTCTCTCTCTCTCTCTCACAGCTCCCCACTTCACTCACACTCATGGGAAAACCAGGAAAGAAAAAAAAATCTGAGAAAGGTAGGATCACATCTTGTTTTCCGTAAATATTTCATGGGTAGGAGCCAGGTCGGCATTTCCTGAGGAAAGTGGTGGGCCAGCTACCCCGTCTTGGCCAATGAAACCAACAGATAGACAGACACTCAACCATCTCTCTCCCATCCTTCCTTTTATCCACCATCATTATTTGAGTTTAAAAGAAATATTACTATTTATATCGTGTGTTTCAGGTATCCCTCCTCAGGACTAACATGTTCCTTACACAGCTCTGCTCGCCTGCTTCAAATATTATATTCACTTCCAGCTGTCACTATCCCAGACCCCTCCTTTAAAGTGCAGGCATTGTACTTCCCATTTCCAGGACTCAAGTCCAACTAAATCAATTAACTGGTTTCCCTGAATCCCTTCACAAAATGTTACCCTGCTCACACTCCAACAGATCGTCATGTCCCAAAAACCATTCGTCTCCATTCACTCCTATCTAACACGCTCACACATGATTGCTGGAAGTCCAAGCCCCTCGCCCACAAAACCTCCTTTACCCCCTCCCTCCAACCTTTTCTAGGACGACCCCTACCCCGCCTTCCTTCCCTTACAGATTTATACGCTCTCCAAGTCATTCTACTTTGATCCATTCTCTCTAAATGACCAAACCACCTCAACAACCCCTCTTCAGCCCTCTGACAAATAATTTTAGTAACTCCACACCTTCTCCTAATTTCCACATTCCGAATTTTCTGTATAATATTTACACCACACATTGCCCTTAGACAGGACATCTCCACTGCCTCCAGCCGCCTCCTCGCTGCAGCATTTGCAACCCATGCTTCACACCCATATAAGAGTGTTGGTACCACTATACTTTCGTACATTCCTTCTTTGCCTCCATGGATAACGTTTTTTGTCTCCACAGATACCTCAACGCACCAGTCACCTTTTTTCCTTCATCAATTCTATGGTTAACCTCATCCTTCATAAACCCATCCGCTGACATGTCAACTCCCAAATATCTGAAAACATTTACTTCTTCCATAATCCCTCTCTCCAATGTGATATCCAATTTTTCTTTATTTAAATCGTTTGATACCCTCATCACCTTACTCTTATCTATGTTCACTTTCAACTTTCTACATTTACACACTCTCCCAAACTCGTCCACTAACCTTTGCAACTTTTCTTTAGAATCTCCCATAAGCACAGTATCATCAGCAAAAGTAACTGTGTCAACTCCCATTTTGCATTTAATTCCCATAATTTAATCACCTCTCCCCAACACCCTAGCATTTACTTCTTTTACAACCCCATCTATAAATATATTAAACAACCATGGTGACATTACACATCCCTGTCTAAGACCTACTTTTACCGGGAAGTAATCTCCCTCTCTCCTACACACCCTAACCTGAGCCTCACTATCCTCATAAAAACTCTTTACAGCCTTCAGTAACTTACTACCTATTCCATACACTTGCAACATTTGCCACATTGCTCCCCTATCCACTCAGTCATATGCCTTTTCTAAATCCATAAATGCAATGAAAACTTCTCTACCTTTATCTAAATACTGTTCACATATATGATTCACTGTAAACACTTGATCTACACATCCCCTACCCACTCTAAAGACTCCTTGCTCATCTGCAATCCTACTCTCTGTCTTACCTCTAATTCTTTCAATAATAACCCTGCCATACACTTTACCAGGTATACTCAGTAAACTTATTCCCTATAATTTTTACACTCTCTTTTATCCCCTTCCCTTTATATAAAGGAACTATACATGCTCTCTGCCAATCCCTAGGTACCTTCCTCTCCTTCATACATTTATTAAACAAAAATACCAACCACTCCAGCACTATATTTCCCCCTGCTTTTAACATTTCTGTCATGATCCCGTCAGTTCCAGCTGCTTTACCCCCTTTCATTCTACGTAATGCCTCGCGCACCTCCCCCACACTCACATCCTGCTCTTCTTCACTCCTAAACGATGTTGTTCCTCCTGGCCAGTACATGAAATTACCGCCTCCTTTTTCCATCGACATTTAAAAGTTCCTCAAAATATTCCCGCCATCTACCCAATACCTCCAGCTCCCTATCTACTAACTCCCCTACTCTGTTTTTAACTGACAAATCCATTTGTTTCCTAGGCTTTACCTTGTTTATCTCTCACCACTCTCTTTACCTTTCTTTTACTCTCCATATACTCTGCTCTTCTATTAACACTTCTCTTTTGTAAAAACCTCTCATAAGCTACATTTTTCTCTTTTATCACACCCTTTACTTCTTCATTCCACCACTCACTCCTCTTTCCTCCTGCACCCACCCTCCTATAACCACAAACTTCTGCTCCACATTCTAATACTGCATTTTTAAAACTATCCCAACTCTCTTCAACCCCCCCACTACTCCTACTTGCACTAGCCCACCTTTTCTGCCAATAGTTGCTTATATCTCACCCTAACTTCCTCCTCCCTTAGTTTATACACTTTTACCTCTCTCTTACTTGCTGTTGCCATTTTCTTTTTGTCCCATCTACCTTTTACTCTAACTGTAGCTACAACCAAATAATGATCTGATATATCCGTTGCCCC
Organism: Cherax destructor; assembly: GCA_009830355.1. Classification (NCBI taxonomy): domain Eukaryota; kingdom Metazoa; phylum Arthropoda; class Malacostraca; order Decapoda; family Parastacidae; genus Cherax; species Cherax destructor. The sequence continues at coordinate 42,343 of WNWK01015886.1, read as the reverse complement.
TCTATAAACATGTACATCCTGAAGCCTACCCATCAACCTTTTATCCACCAATACATAATCCAACAAACTACTTTCCTTACATGCTATATCATACCTTGTATATTTATTTATCCTCTTTTTCATAAAATATGTATTACTTATTACCAAACCTCTTTCTACACATAGCTCAATTGATGGTTCCCCATATACATACAGAAAGATCGCAGTCAGCAGGACTCGATTCTGCTTATGAGACGGACAAGATTCCAAGGCAGCGCTCTAGACCACTCGGCCACACAAATGCCACATAGACTGGGCAGCTTGGTTCACAAGCCATGTTTCTTTCCCAGCCCGGGCACGTCAGTGAACCTCAAGCATGGATTCAAGCTATTTCAATCTCCCGTATGTTCTGAGCTCTCAAGCGATTTTTATATCAATGCACCACGCAGAAACAAGCATTTGGCATGTGGCATTTGATGTCCGAGTGGTCTAGAGCGCTGCCTGGGAATCTTGTCCAACTCAGAAGCAGTATAGAGTAATGCCGACTGCGATCTTTATCTGTATATACCCGCTTGTTTCTGCGTGGTGCATTGATATATATACAGTGATCGTCATGGCATTATGCCGGGTGAGCGCCCCGGCATAATGCCGTGATGAAAATCAAAGATCTACCATTCAGGTTTTTTTTTGTTTGTCAGGGCATTTTGCTTGGTAGCAGCCGTTAGCATGACATCACGGCCTGCTGCCACACTTCACTGTGACTTCTCATTTCTCACGTGGATGCCGTGGTGAGAGGAAGTGTTGCACTTTTGTCTCTCATCTGCCCCATCTTTTGTCCAGTGTTCCCTTTGGTTTTGGGACTATACATGTTTGATTATGGGTAAAAGGAAGTCCTTAACACCTGAAACTATTGACCAAATCATAGGGTTTCACAAAGCTGGGCACCAGGCGAAAGAAATAGTGGAGAATGTTGGTATGTGTGAGCGTTCAGTGAGGAACTGGGTGCAGCATTTCAAGGCTGGTGGCGGTGTCGAGTTACCGTCTGCCAAACCTCAGCCTGACCCCTCGAGGAAGACATCTGTTCGTACCTTAACTGTGTTAAAGAAACAGTAACTGCTTCTTTAACACAGTTACGGTACAAACAGATTTACTAGTATCAGTGTGCTTGTGAGCTAATGTGTACTCGAGTGTGGTGATCTCGGTTGTAGTAGATTGTAGGTTGTATATTCATTATTATTAATATATATTTTTTGTATAGGTGAGTTTTTGTGTCCTTCCTTATAATATATTGAATATTTAAATTGAAATTCTAGTGGTGTTAATAGTAGTAATACTAGTGGTAGTAGTAATACTTGTCTTAGTAGTAGTAGTAGTAATTCTCGTCTTAGTAGTAGTAGTAATACATGTGGTAGAAAAATCAACTTATTCATGAGTAAAAAGGTTATAAAAGCTTACTGCTTGGGTAGCATATAAATAGATTGGACAAATATTTCTGTTAGTGGTTGAATTTGAGAAGACCTGTTTCAGTGTTCCTCTTCTTTTATGATCTTGTGTAGTATTAGCAGCAGCAACTATGTGATGACAGGGTTTATTGTTTTGAGGAGGATTCTTGCTAATACTTCAGAGATGATGAAGCTGCCTTTATTTTGCTTGTGTTAGAAACAGCGATTAATGATGATTCAAGGCATTAACATCTGCGGAAATTAGGTTCTTTGATCACTAGTCGGGCGTCATTGAATTTCATGAGGTGATTGGTGGAATTTCGGTGTTGTTCAAGTGATCCTTCCTACATGCATTGTGTTCATTGAGACGTGTTTCGAGGTTCCTTACTGTTTCACCTATATATATTCTGTTGCAGCCTCCACAAGGTAAAGCATAAACCCCTGCATTGACTGGTTCAAAATGCTTCGATTTTGTCCTGGTTAGATTCCTTATGGAAGTGTTGGACGCTTCATTCGTTTTTGTGTTCCTTGATCCTAACATCTAGAGATCTGGCAGTTTCCCACACATATACTTTGTCACACACCTCAAATCATATAGTGTATACTCCTGCACTGGTGCCAGTCATGCTTGGTGTTTTGTACTAGGTTTTTAATAGTAGCTGAAGAGCTGGTGGATATTTTAGCTAGTTTTCTCTCAGAAACTTTTCAAACGTTAGTTGCAAAGTCGCTGACTGGTAAAACAATATAATTTGGAGGCTTTTTTTCAACTTACTTCGTGTTCCACGATTTCTTGAAGAACTGCAGACTGGAAATTCAGTGAGCTCTCAGAAAGAGGCCTATAACTACCCCTCTTTTAGTTCTGGTGTCATGGTGAGCGAAGGAATGTAGAAGATTGTTCTTGTAGGTAGGGTTACGGTAGAGTTTCTTTTAAAGTCTGTTTTAATAAATGTCGTGGCACCCCTGCTTTTCATTTGAGGAATGTTGCATCGCCTGCCGAGTCTTTTGCTTTCGTAGGGAGTGATTTTCATGAGCAAATTTGAGACTAGTTCCTCTAGAATATTCCAAGTGAATATTTCCATGTATTTTTCTCGTCTGCATTCCAGGGAATACAAATAGATTGACTTCAACCGTTCCCAGTAATTTAGGCGCTTTATCGTATTTATTCGTTCCGTAAAAGTTCTCGGTACATTCTCCAGGTCAGCAATTTCGCCAGCCTTGAAAGGGAGCATTAGTGTACACCAATATACCAGCCTAGAGAGAACAAGCGATTTGAAGAGAATCATCTTGGACTTGGCATCCCTAGTTTTAAAGGTTCTCATTATCCATCCTATTATTTTTCTAGCATGTGTGGTAGATACAGCTATAAATATATTGAACAACCACGGTGACATCACACATCCCTGTCTAAGGCCTACTTTTACTAGGAAATAATCTCCCTCTCTCCTACACACTCTAACCTGAGCTTCACTATCTTCATAAAAACTCTTCATTGATTTCAGTAACCTGCCTCCTATTCCATACACCTGCAACATCAATCACATTGTTACCCTATCCACCCTGTCATTCGCCTTTTCCAATTCCATAAATGCACCAAAAACTTTTTTACCCTTATTTAAATACTGTTCACCTTTGTTTCACTGTAAACACTTGGTCTAGACCCCCGTCCCTACCTTTACTGAAGCCTCCTTGTTCATCTGCTATCCTGCTCTCCGTCTTACTCTTAATACCTCAATAATACCTCTACCATACACTTAACCAGGTATACTCAACAGACTTATTTCCCTATAATTTTTGCACTCTCTTTTTGTCCCCTTTGCTTTCATACAAAGGAACTATGCACGCTCTCTGCCAATCCCTACTTTTATTAAATAATCCACACATTTATTAAATAATCCATACATTTATTAAATAATAGCCCCAACCACTCCAAAACTATATCCCCACCTGCTTTTAACATTTCTATCTTTATCTCATCAATCCCAGCTGCCTTACTCCCTTCCATTCTCCCCACTGCCTCACGAACTTTCCCCACACTCACAACTATACACACACACACACACACACACCTTTGTCTTTCTCCCTGTCAACGTCAGGAACTGGAGTAATGCTGGGGTGTTCCCTGGAGGATGGGATAAAGTGCAGTGCCAGCAAGAGGATGAGACACAGGAAGAGTTGGCCACACACTTTTCCTGCTGATCCTCCACACCTCATTACCTCATTCTCTTTTATATTGCCTAACACCTCCACATATTTATTATAATTTTTATTATATTTATTATGAAGAGTTGAACCTATAGAAGTCATACTTCGCTGGAGAAAAAGGCGATACTTACATTTCATACAGGAACGGGAAGAATAACCTGAGTTATCTGTTATCAAGGTTACTGTTATCAAGAACTACTTTCACCAGAAATTCAAAATCATAATGCATGTAGAAATCCAAGCCAATGAGACCAAGAAAATTATATTTGGTGTAGTAAATTGTCACCTAAACAAAGCCAGGAGGATGACACCCTTTCGTTTGATGAAATTAAGACAATCTGATAAGAACCGAGGTCCTGGACCAGGGAACCAGGAGACCCCGACACTCTCACAATGTGATATGAACCGAGGTCCTGGACCAGGGAACCAGGAGACCCCGACACACTCACAATGTGATATGAACCGAGGTCCTGGACCAGGGAACCAGGAGACCCTGACACTCTCACAATTTGATATGAACCGAGGTCCTGGACCAGGGAACCAGGAGACCCCGACACTCTCACAATGTGATATGAACTGAGGCTCTGTACCAGGGAACCAGGAGACCCCGACACACTCACAATGATTTAGGACAACTTCTGTTCTCAAACTGTCACTGCTCCTACTTGGGCAAAAATATATTATATCTTGTATTAATATTGGTAGAATTACCGACAATATGTTAAGTAAAAGGACACAAATGCAACTAATGTGACATTTTATTGCGGCAACGTTTCGCTCTCCAGGAGCTTTGTCAAGCGGTTACAAACAATACATTGTTGTTGTATGTTCGCCGGTACATCCGGCCCGGGTCTTCTCCAAATGGTGACCCGGCAACAAACAATACATGGACACAGAGAGTATATATATGCTCAGAGTGAGGTGCAATACTAGTGGTGGTAAAAGTAGTAGTGATATGAGTAAAAGGTGATAAAAGGTTAGACAAATATTTATGTTGGAGGTTGGAATAGAGAAGGCCTGTAGCAGTGCTCCACTTCTGCGATGTGCAGAATTAGAAGGGATATGATTGAGGTGTATAAATGGAAAACAGGAAGACAGGACTCGCAGCAATGGATTTAAGTTGGAAAAGTTCAGATTCAGGAAGGATATAGGAAAGCACTGGTTTGGTAATAGAGTTGTGTGTGAGTGGAACAAACTCCCGAGTACCGTCATAGAAGCTAAGACGTTGTGTAGTTTTAAAAATAGATTAAATAAATACATGAGAGGGAGTGGGTTGGTGCGAGTTGGACCTGACTAGCTTGTGCTACTAGGTGTTTTGACACCATTAAATTCTGGACTGGGTTCTCATTTTTTTGTGAAAATAAGTTCAATGGAAAGTTCTGGTCTGCTCGACTCTACTGTCTGGGCCTATTGGCCCAGTGTGGAACAATAGGCCTGTTGCAATGGATCTAGTTCCTTGGATTAAGAGCCCTTCAAAGGTATAAAGAATCCATCTTTGATGGGAATACTATATTTTTTTAGGAAACGCTAAACTCCAACAGCGCCAGGGATCCCAGAAAAAAAAGATACCTCAATAATCAAATCGAGATTCAGATCTGTATATACAACAATCTGGAACAACTAACTACGATCAACTGAGATCAAATCAACAATGACTTTGTTGAAATATACTGAGACGACTGCATGACGTAGATGGATTTAAGTCAAGATCTCGGAAGGATACGCTTACTGGTATTTAAAAAAATGCTCCAGAAGAAAGTCAGTAAATTACTCAGGCAGTAACAGCCATTCGTGAATCTATCCACCTTGAGTTGGATTTGAGTGGGGGACTTGCACTTTCGTTAATAAGTATACCAAAGCTTATTCCTTAGGTAATATTAGCAATGGGTTTGGCGAATATTTTTGTTAGTAAGTTTGGATTTGACAAAGTCTTGCCATGTATGGCCCAGTAGGCCTGCTACAGTGTTCCTCCTTTCTTGTGTTATGGTATTAACAAAATTGGCTTTAGTAATTTGCCTACATTTGAGGTCAGGCTTAATGGGCGGTAATTTGACGATAACTACTTATCTCCTGCTTTAAAAATTGGAATTACATAACCATTTTCCACATCTCATAGGCTTCAACTATGGCCGTAGGTCATTATACTCCCCATAACTGCTTATATGTCCCTGTGGGTTATTATATATCTTAGTTGATCATTGTTTGCCCTCATGAGTCATCATATATCCTCGTGGCTCATTATTTGTTCCATGGGTCATTATCCTCGTGGGTCATTTTATGAACCCGTTGGTTATAACATGCCCTAAGGGGTCATTATACGACTCTTGTTGGTCATTATATACCCCGTGGGTCATTATTTCTCGCAGCAGTGCTGGGGGTAGTTGTGGTTGTTAATTTTATTGTTAAGTAAAAGGACACAATTGCAACTGTTATTATCAAGTGAATAGGTGGTGGTGATGCTATTATTAGTGTTAGTTTCAGGTACGTAAATAGTGGTAGTTATGCTTGTAGAAATACCAGCATGACAAACCCTAGTATAAACATGAACAGACTTCAGTTAAGAGGAAGTCTAATAAATCTGAACAAAAACTGATCAATCACAAGATTAAAACCAGTATAGGTTCATATCTTGCGGGTCATTATATGCCCTAAGTGGGTCATTGTATGCTCCATTTGTTATGTCTCCCGAAGGTCATTAAATGCCCATTGGGTTATATCTTCCCTTGGTCACTATATGCACCCATTGGGTCATCACAGTCTGGTGGATCTCTAAGACTGAATTATGCATAAAATACGAGGCTGAAGTCCAGGCTAAGTATCATCGATGACGCAGAGACTTCATGGTATAATCTGGCAATTTTTTACTCTGCCTTCCTCCCTCCCTCCCTTCGTTTTTGTTTCCCTCCCTCCCTCCTGTCACCCCTCTTTCGTTCCCTAAATATTTTCGTCTCTGCTACCTTCCTCTTTCTCCTCCTCTCATCAACAATTTTTCCTCCATACCTAACTCATTTTTCTCCCTGAAACCCGTTCTTTCTTCCCTCCCTTGCCCCCTCCCTGTCTCTTTCCTGTCCTCGTTTGATCTTCAACCTCCCATCCATCCTTCCTTCCTTCATTTAAATCTCCCCTTCCTCCCATCTTACCTTCCTTAACTGACCATCCTCTTAATAAAAGTGATTATCCGACAGATATTCCTAGCCTACTCGTAGGACTGTTTTTCTTCACGCGTCAGAATGCTTTATCACCTTTGTCATATAACTTATTAATTGTAAACACTGACAGATCTAAGCAGTAGTCTACCGGCTGGGCTGCATCTTCTCCTGTTTCCACCACTAACAGATCTAAGCAGTAGTCTACCGGCTGGGCTGCATCTTCTCCTGTTCCACCACTAACAGAGCTAAGCAGTAGTCTACCGGCTGGGCTGCATCTTCTCCTGTTCCACCACTAACAGAGCTAAGCAGTAGTCTACCGGCTGGGCTGCATCTTCTCCTGTTCCACCACTAACAGAGCTAAGCAGTAGTCTACCGGCTGGGCTGCATCTTCTCCTGTTCCACCACTAACAGAGCTAAGCAGTAGTCTACCGGCTGGGCTGCATCTTCTCCTGTTCCACCACTAACAGAGCTAAGCAGTAGTCTACCGGCTGGGCTGCATCTTCTCCTGTTCCTCCACTAACAGAGCTAAGCAGTAGTCTATCGGCTGGGCTGCATCTTCTGTTCCTCCACTAACAGAGCTAAGCAGTAGTCTACCGGCTGGGCTGCATCTTCTCCTGTTCCACCACTAACAGAGCTAAGCAGTAGTCTACCGGCTGGGCTGCATCTTCTCCTGTTCCTCCACTAACATATCTAAGCAGTAGTCTACCGGCTGGGCTGCATCTTCTGTTCCACCTCCCTAGGTAAGCACTACGACGCCTGTGTTGAGTCAGGCATAAGAATTAACAGCCGAGTTCTTCACTCCTCAGTGAATTGTTTGAAATCGTAAATGGCCCAAAAGTGAACTTCATTCCTTGATCATCACTGATTCAGTATCACTGAGGGAACTTGACTCGCATAATGACTAACAACATTTTCATTGGTAAAGTTGGGTGTAGAAATTAGAAAGTAAATTCGAGACAAGGGAACTCGTGCACGATTGTTATTGATGCCATCACACATTGAATTAGTCCTGCTTGATATTGTTGGTATATTAGCTATTATGAACACAGGTACACGAAGAAAGGCTTGTCGTACCTGGTCATGAACACAGGAATACGAATAAAGGCTTGTCGTACCTGGTCATGAACACAGGAATACGAAGAAAGGCTTGTCGTACCTGGTCATGAACACAGGTACACGAAGAAAGGCTTGTCGTACCTGGTCATGAACACAGGAATACGAAGAAAGGCTTGTCGTACCTGGTCATGAACACAGGTACACGAAGAAAGGCTTGTCGTACCTGGTCATGAACACAGGTACACGAAGAAAGGCTTGTCGTACCTGGTCATGAACACAGGTACACGAAGAAAGGCTTGTCGTACCTGGTCATGAACACAGGTACACGAAGAAAGGCTTGTCGTACCTGGTCATGAACACAGGTACACGAAGAAGGCTTGTCGTACCTGGTCATGAACACAGGTACACGAAGAAAGGCTTGTCGTACCTGGTCATGAACACAGGTACACGAAGAAAGGCTTGTCGTACCTGGTCATGAACACAGGTACACGAAGAAAGGCTTGTTGTACCTGGTCATAAATCGTCTCCAGACAAGAAACAATCCTCAAGTAAATAACAGCAAAGGCAAACACAGAGCGTAATTTTTTAATATATATTTCCTCCAGCAATACTGACTGTAAATAACAGTGACTGGAACAGTACACAAGTAAACCGCACATAGACACTTATGACGATGTTTCGGACCGAAACGTTATTGGTTCAGGTCGGACTGAAACGTAGTCTTAGGTTTCTTTCTATGTGCTGGTTATTTGCGTAATATTTACAGTATATACAAAGTGCAATATAACAGTGACTGGTTTTTCACCTCATGTAAGATAGTCCAGGATGTGAGTACTTGACCACCTCATTGGTCAAGTACTCACCCATCTCAAGTGGTCAAGTACTCACCCATCTCAAGTGGTCAAGTACTCACCCATCTCAAGTGGTCAAGTACTCACCCATCTCAAGTGGTCAAGTACTCACCCATCTCAAGTGGTCAAGTACTCACCCATCTCAAGTGGTCAAGTACTCACCCATCTCAAGTGGTCAAGTACTCACCCATCTCAAGTGGTCAAGTACTCACCCATCTCAAGTGGTCAAGCACTCACCCATCTCAAGTGGTCAAGTACTCACCCATCTCAAGTGGTCAAGTACTCACCCAGCTCAAGTGGTCAAGTACTAACCCAACTGATTTACGTATGAACCGACAACGAATCAAAATAGCCAGGGCTTCCCTGCAGCTACTCCGACCTAACTGGCTGGTATAAAGGAATGCAAAACATAGGTATGTGATGAATAACATTAGCCAAAGTATTCTGAAGCAGTGATAGTGCCAATAGAAGGGCTTGGGGGGTTAAACCTCTTATTATTTGCTTCATCCTCCAAAACCCACCTGTAATGACAGTCATCAGTTATTCAACTTATTCCATACTTGCAAATTCCCTACCATACCTGTACGAAACAGGTAAGTCATCGAATTATAGCAGGAGATTCTCAAACCACATGTCCAGCGTATTAAAGAGTTCATCACCACTGAATCCACAAGATGCTGCATTTCCAAGGAGATAAAGTATTCTGGAGATATTTATCTCTGGTATCAAAGAAAATATGCGTAGAACTTTATCAAGTGTGACGTCGTCTTGAGAAAATAGCAACAAGGTTTTACTGTCACTTCCCACCTGACGTTGGCACTATGCTCGAAGCTGTCAAGGTGATGCTGTGATAGATCTGTATTAGCTGGTCTGCATCAGTGTGACTAACAGTTAATTCTGCAACATGTGAACGTAGGTTTTCCTCCCTGCTACTGACACGAACTTGAGAAACAACAGTAGTGGTAGAAAACAAGTGATATTGTAGTAAATCTGAAAAGAGCCAAAAGAATGAATGTTGAATGTTTGCTTGACGTCATAGTAACAGACGAATTACACAGAGTGGAATGAATATATTATGTTCCGGCTATATATTAATACATCATTTAATGCCAAGGTGAATATCACCATTTAGATGGACTACATTATTTTTTTTTATTGACACATCGGCCGTTTTCCACCAAGGCAGAGTGGCCCGAAAAAGAAAAACTTTCACCATTATTCACCCCATCACTGTCTTGTCAGAGGCGTACTTACACTACAGTTATTAAACTGCAGCATTAACACCCCTCCTTCAGAGTGCCGGCACTGTACTTCCCATCTCCAGGACTCAAGTCCGGTCTATCGGTTTCCCTGAATCCCTTCATAAATATTACCTTGCTCACACTCCAACAGCACGTCAAGTCCTAAAAACCATTTGTCTCCATTAGCTCCTATCTAACATGCTCACGCATGCTTGCTGGAAATTAAAGCTCCTAGCACACAAAAACTTTACCCCCTCCCTTCAACCTTTCCTAGGCAGACCTTTACCCCGCATTCACTGCACCACAGATTTTTGTTTCATCTTTTCTACACATCCGAACCACCTCAGCAACCCTCCTCAGCCCTCTGGATAACAGTTTTGGTAATCCCACACCTCCTCCTAATTTCCAAACTACGAATTCTCTGCATTATATTCACACCACACATTGCCCTCAGACATGACATCTCCAATGCCTCCAGCCTTCTCCTCGTTGCAACATTCATAACCCATGCTTCACACCCATTTACGAGTGTAAGTTTAACTATACTCTCATACATTCCATTCTTTGCTTCCATGGATAAAGTTCTTTGTCTCCACAGACTCCTCAGTGCACCACTCACCTTTTTCTCCTTGTCAATTCTATGATTCCCCTCATCTTTCATAGACGTATCTGCTGAGACGTCTACTTCTAAATATCTGAATTCATTCACCTCGTCCATACTCTCTCCCTCTGAAATCCAATCTTTCGTTACCTAATTTTTTTGTTATCCTCATCACCTTTATCCTCAACACTTTTAATTTCCTTTGTTTACATACCCTACCAAACTCATCCACCAACCTCTACAACTTCTCTACAGAATCTCCCAAAAGCACAGTGTCATCAGCAAAGAGCAACTGTGACAATTCCCACTTTGTGTTAGATTCTTTATCTTTTAACCTCACACATCTTGCAAACACCCGAACATTCTTTTCTCATACAACCCAATATATAAATATATTGAACAACCATGGTAACATCACATACCCCTGTCTAAGGCCTAGTTTTACTGGGAAATAATCTCCCTCTCTCCTACATACTCTAACCTGAGCCTCACTATCCTCATCAAAACTTTTCACCGCTTTCAATTACCTACTTCCTTTTCCACACATTTGCAACATCGTGTAGGTGGAAACCTGTGTTGGAGAGTGTAGGCATACGTAGGTGGAGACCGGTGCTGGAGAGTATGGGCATGCTTGGGTGGAGACCACTGTTGGAGAGTGTGGGCATACGTGAGTGGAGAACGGTGCCGGAGAATGTGGGCATGCGTGTGTAGATCGGTGCTGGAGAGTGTGGGCATGTGTGAGAGGAGACCAGTGCTGGAGAGTGTGGGCATGTGTGAGAGGAGACCAGTGCTGGAGAGTGTGGGCATGTGTGAGAGGAGACCAGTGCTGGAGAGTGCCGGCATGCGTGGGTGGAGACCGATGCTGGAGAGTATGGGCATGCGTGGGTGTAGGCCGGTGCTGGAGAGTATTGGCATGCGAGGGTGGAGACCGATGCTGGAGAGTATGGGCATGCATAGGTGGAGACCGGTGCTGGAGAGTGTGGGCATGTCTGAGTGGAGACCGGTGCTGGAGAGTGTGGGCATGTCTGAGTGGAGACCGGTGCTGGAGAGTGTGGGCATGTCTGAGTGGAGACCACCCGTGCTGGAGAGTTTAGCTATTACTGAAAATATCTCCAATATAAAATTATATGATAATAGACATACATGAAATATATTATTTTCTCATTGCTTACACCTCAAGGTACGCAACATATATATATATATATATATATATATATATATATATATATATATAGCCTCAGCAATGCTTCAGAGTGTGTCAGGGAAGGATAGAGCCCGCCTCCTTGCAGTGAGAGCTCCTCATGCAGGGGACTTTCTTTTGCTGTTCCCAACTCCAGCCTTGGCACACGCCTCGACCCACAGACCATCCGCATTGGTGTTGCCCTTCGACTTGCCGCCCCTATTCTCGCCGAACACAGGTGTATTTGTGGCAGTGAAGCAGCAGACCGATTCGGGTACCATGGTCTTGTGTGTCGTAAATCCGAGGAAAGATTGCAAGACATGAAGAGGTTAATAACATTATCAAGAGGAGCCTCACAACAGCCGGATGCCCAGCAGTAAGGGAACCACCCCAACTATGCAGATCTGATGGCAACCAAAAGCGTCCAGATGGTATCACCCTTCAAGCCTGGACAGACGGCAAGCAGGTGGTGTGGGACTACACATGTGCATCTACCTTGGCTGATACCTATCTCCAGTACACCAGGGAGGAAGGAGGGCTGCTGCCACCTTCAGGAGTCCCAGAAGTCGAGAAAATATGGAGAACTTGCCCATCATTATATGTTTGTTCCCATAGGCTCAGAGACCCTTGGCTCATGGGGAAAGAGTGCATCTAAGTTCCTCAAGGAGCTAAGCAAAAGACTCAACAGGGTAACTAGGGATCCCAGGGCAGCTAGTTTTCTGTTCCAGCGACTCAGCGCTGCTGTTCAGAGGGGTAATGCATGCTGTATTCTGGGCACGCGCACCAGCTCGGAAGAGCTGGATGAGATTTTCGCATTATAATCAGTGACAAAGATGTAACAATATGTACTAGACATGTATCTCTCACCTCGTGTACTGTATATGCCATCTTTATATCAACAATGTATCTCTCAAATCTTTTGTACCATATTATATAATAAAACATACCTATTGGTAAAAAAAAAAATAAAAGATGGGTGGTAGGAGAAGTGGAATATTCAAATGGCATCAGGAAGAAATCCAAATATTCTTCCTTGAAGCCTTTTATCCACTTCTCCGAGGCTATGGGTCCCACAATTTGTACCAGAGGTGGACCCCATCCTATATATATATATATATATATATATATATATATAAAACACTGATCTCTGGCCACGGAGACTCGAACCTACGAACCTCATGACAAGGTACGCAGTGCTTTGCCGACCGTACCACACTGGTCGGCAAAGCACTGCGTACCTTGTCATGAGGTTCGTAGGTTCGAGTCTCCGTCGGCCAAGATCAGTGTTTGTGAATATTTCGCCTGCTCTTGCGAATTCCTAGCATTATATATATATATATATATATATATATATATATATATATATATATATATATATATATATATATATATATATATATATATATATATATATATATATATATATATATATATATATATATATATATATATATATATATATATATATTATATATATATATATATATATACACACACACATTGGCTCCCTCACTCGCTTGTGTCAGTGTGTCTTTGTAAATGGTCCAAGTCGGACCGAAACGTCGTCGCTAGCTTCTCTATCCTATGTGCGGGTTATTTGTGTGAAAAGTCTTAAATGTTTGCTCACGTCTCTATTTCACGTAGGTGTTTGCAGGCCGGACGTCACGTAGGTGTTTGCAGGCCGGACGTCCAGTGTTTGCAGGCCGACTCAGTTGGTGTTTGCAGGCCGGACGTCACGTAGGTGTTTGCAGGCCGGAGCACGTAGGTGTTTGCAGGCCGACGTCACGTTGGTGTTTGCAGGCCGGACGTCACGTAGGTGTTTCAGGCCGACGTCACGTAGGTGTTTGCAGGCCGGACGTCACGTTGGTGTTTGCAGGCCGGACGTCACGTAGGTGTTTGCAGGCCGGACGTCACGTAGGTGTTTGCAGGCCGGACGTCACGTAGGTGTTTGCAGGCCGGACGTCACGTAGGTGTTTGCAGGCCGGACGTCACGTAGGTGTTTGCAGGCCGGACGTCACGTAGGTGTTTGCAGGCCGGACGTCACGTAGGTGTTTGCAGGCCGGAGGTCACGTAGGAACAGGAAGCAAAGGACGAGGAGGCGAGAAGTGAAGATAATGAACACTCATAAAGAAGACTGAGATAATTCTAAATTAGTGAGGGAATAACTTAATTCATTTGTATGTTAGGACAATGTTACTGTACAATACAAATAACCCGCACGTAGAGAGAGAGTTACGTCGAGCTTTCGGTCCAACATCGACCATTTACAAAGTTACGCTGTGGCTATGTGAATGGGTTTTTTTGCTGGTTATTAGTTCATTGCTCCAGTCACAGCGTTGTGCCTTTTTGTTATTTATGAATAATATCACTGTTTGGCTGCCATCTGGCTTCGTAAATGCGGTGAAAAGCGTAGCTTGGGAAGACTACGTCAGGGTCATCACCTGATACACACAGTTGTCAGAAGACAACTGTGTGTATCAGTTGACATAGACCAATGGTCTACCTACCTGGGGTCAACGCCCCCCGGTCCATAAACAGGCCTCCCGGTAGACAAAATTATGTTTGTTGGCAAACTATCATTCTTTTATTTGGATTAATCATGAAATGGGAAAAGTTTAGTATGACCAATGATGTTCTACAGGAAGGAAACGAAAACAAAAGAATAGAAAAAAATAAAAGGAGAATGAACATGGCAGTGGAAACATAGAGGATGATTTGTGATTGCTTAGGTTTGCGCACGACCTTCCCAGCATAGGCCAGTAGACCTACCACAGTGATACCGTATTCTTGTGAGCTTAGTCTTATACTCTCTTGAAGGTGGAGACATGGAGGAGGATAAAGATGAAGAGTAAAGGCACGGGAGAGGTGGAGGAAGCGAGAGGAGCCGTTCGTGTGCTGGCGGGATAAGTATCAGTGTCTGGTATTAGCATAATGTCTCCCGCCTCGGTAAGAAACAGCTGCCTAACTTAAATCTCTCTCAGAACTGCTTTTGATCTTCTATTAAACTGTGATCTAATTCCGATAGATTCGTAGGCCAAACTTTCACCCCACGACCTTCCTCTCTGCTTCTCTCCCCACTACCCGCCCCCCCTAGCCATCTATAAGAGGGTTGGGCCAGGCTGTATCCAAAAGACTGCTGCACCAGCCCATTTTCCAACCCATCCTTGCACCACGAGTGATATGCATGCAGATTTGACCGTTTCCTTGTGCAACGCAGACCCATTTCAGTGCCAGACGCGTCAAGGCTGTATTTATATTGTGATTTTTTTTTAAATACATTTTATACTCGTATGCAATTACCATAACCTAATTTAATCTACAGTAACCCAAAACTTGGCTTGTGTTGGCAATTAACCTTCAAAAGTCAGAAAATTAAGTAGTTTATCTCTAGTATTTTCCGGTGGTCACCGCCCCGGCTGCTCGGACCCAGACCAGGCCTCCTGGTTATTAACCTAATCAATCAGACTGTTGATACCCGCCGCCTACAGTCCGAGGTATGCACCACAACTCTGCTAATCAGGAAATGATTTGAGGAATATGTTGTGTTCCCTCTTGTAGATAGTCAATGGTCTGTTGGTAATCCCCCTTATTCATGAAGGACGGATGTTGAAGAGTCATTGTCACTTTACACTTAGTGAGTTCTTTCCCATTGTTCATGCAAAGTTTTGTCATTCACCTCATAGCTCCTGTACTGGAAGGTTGTGTGGAGCTGGCCCTCTGGTGGCGCACAAGGAAGTTCCTTAATTTTCTACATGACGATGGGGAATCGCCGATGTATCAACACGGTCTGTGTTGAAGAGAGCTGTATACCTGATGAATGCGTCAGTGGTGCTACCTGCAATCCTGAGGGATGCATACGGGATAGCTAATGATGAATTGTATATGATTGCACTCAACAGAGCGTCCCGTATCTTCGTGAAATTGGCGAAGACTAGTGTCTACAACCGTATTGTTGACAAGTATCAAGAGGTCCGCATACCTGTCAACCCGAGTTTGGAGGTACAACTCAAGGACGTATCCAAGTATTATACTTGTGTATGAGTGAAGAATGTGCCATTTGAAGTGGACGATGTTGACATCCGTCATGTGTTTGTCGAGTATGGTGTGATACATTCCACATCGGTGGGCAGGTGGATGGAGGGGCCTTATATGGGTCTGCCTGAGGGGTCTTTCACCCTCAAAATGTCCTTACGGTGGGCCATTCTGTCATATGTTGTCATGGACGACTTTAGAACACAGGTATATGTGACATACGCCGGTCAACAGTGGACTTGCACACTGTGTGGCTCTTTTGGGCATGTGGCGGCGAATTGTGTACGTTACGTACCCAGGGCAGATACACACCTGTCGAATCTGTGGGTCCCCAGGACATATGGCGGTGATGTGTGAGAAACGACGGGACCTGCTGTGACGGGCCTCGGATGATCGAACAGCTGCTGCTGATCAGGCGGCGCAGGAGGGCGTGGTACAGCGAGTGGAGCCGGATGTGTCAGAGGCGGCAGGAGTTGAGACGAGCACTGGGAAATGGAGCGATGAAGTTCCTGAGGAAGAAGTGTTGTGCATACTTTATCTATGGATATGCAGGCCTCGACTCAGGAGTCGGCGCTGAATAATTCTGAAGGGGATGTTGTTGGTGAAGAGGTGGGATTGGTGGATCCTACTTTCGAGGACCTTCACAGGATGCTCGATAGTCCAACGATGGTTGGCATGTTGCCTGAGGAGGTGGTGCCTGAGGCGGATGAGTTACAAATTGTATGTGTTGATGGTTTTGAGGTTAATGAGCTTTCCAGGGTATCGCATGTGGTAATGGAGGTGGAGGGACATCAGGCTGAAGGGGATGATGTAATGGTTTGCATGGGTGCATCCCGTAAATGGCCTAGTGAGGTGGCTGGTGATGATGTTTAAACACCTGGTCAGAAGTCTGGTAAAAAGGCCTGGGCAGACGTGGCGAAGGGGGAAGGGGGAAGGTAGTAGTGCAAGTGGAAGTTCTGTCCTGCCGGGAGGGCATAGGGTGCAGAAGCAGAGAGGAAAACACCCTTTATAGTTTAAGTTTCTGAATATGAATGTTAATGGCCTCCGTGCGGAGGTCAAGAAGAGATGGGTTGAAGTGACTTTACGACGACTACGTGTTGATGTATGCTGCCTTCAGGAGCATAATTTCAGGTGTGGAAGGGACTTGAGTCTGAATGGTTTTGTCACATATACGAGAAGTGCAATGAATTTCAATGGGGGGTTACTGTTGGGGTCAGGAAAACCAGCCTTTTTACATCAAAGTCTTGGGAGGAGGGGAGAGGCAGGATTGTTCGAGTTGATGGGGTTTGTGGGGATATTCAGGTATGTTTTATCGGGGTTTACATGCTTGCTGCGAATAGTCATCGTGTTAAGGAAGATTTTGTTCATAATGAGTTGGTTTATTTTCTGAGAGGATTACCGATGATAACTGTTGTTGCTGGTGACTGGAATTATGTAATCCGTAAGAGGGATGTAGAGACAAGAGGGGCGGGATGTTTATTGGGTGTGTTGAGGGATGTTTTGGGTGCGATAGTAGTAGGGGATATGATCGAGGGGAGTTTTGTAGAACATACTTTTGTCAGGAGAGGTTATGCTGCTAGATTAGATAGAATATATGTATCAGGGGATGTGAGGGTGGAGAATTGACTTGTGTGGATGTTGGATTTTCGGATCACAGGGGCGTTTTGGCTTATCATGGGAAGGTGCGGTACGTATGTATTCTAGTTATTGGAAGCTGAACACTAGATTGTTGCAAAGCCCGGATCATTGTGGGGTTTTCGCGGAGTGGTGGGGGAGGGTATGGGAGGAGGGTCGGGGTGTTGAGGACATTGTTGGGTGGTGGAATGGGAGAGGTAAAGTTGCTATTCGTAATTTTTATACAAGAATGGGGAGGGAAGAGGCGTGATTGAGGTTTGGCATGCAAAAGTATTTGGAGGGGAATTTGAGGGCATGTTATGGGAGGAGGGGGTGGGTATCCACAGGAGGAGATTGCAGCTTTACACGAACGGTTGCAGGAGATTCAGGAGGAAGCGTTTCATGCCATTCGAATACGGGCAGGGTTGGATGATGTACTGTGGGTAGATAAGGCCTCAGCGTATGTGTTGCGAAAATTTAGGTGCCGTAGGAGAGATATGACAATTATGTCTATGAAAGTCGTTAGAGAGTTAGGTGGGTACCGGATGGGCCAGCTGTTGCGGACGATGGAGGGTATCAGTGGATATGCGGATGTTTGGTTCCAGGAGAAGTTATGTCAGGTGGATTATGATCGGGTAGCGTGTGGAATAGTCCTAGAGGGTATTGTCTCGAGAATTAGTGATGAAGATCATATGGGCATGAAGGGGATGATCACTGAGGAGGAGGTGTTGAAGGCGATACAGGGTCAGAGGTTAGGGAAATCGCCAGGAATAGATGGGATCCCTGGCGATTTTTATGTTGCTCATTGGGAGGTTTTGAGGGAGATGCTAGTTCGGGTCTTCAATAGCATGAAATCTGGGGGCGATATGGGGAAGATCAACGTACTAGGATTGTGGTGCTTGTACCCAAGAGACGACATAGCGAGTCTTTGTGAGCGTATCGTGCAATAACGTTGTTTTGTTCAGACTACAAGATTTTTGCGCGAGTGTTGGCGAATCGGATGAAGGTAGTTTTATGTCACATACTAGAGGGTGGGCAGTATGGTGTTCCTGGACATAGTATGCGAGAAGGGCATAGGAGAATTAGGAGTTTTGTGGAGGGTCGAACAAGGGGAAAGTCGTAGGGCTGGACTGGGAAACAGCTTATGATCGTGTCAACGGGGATGTCTTGCAGGAGATACTTAGAAGGCAGGGGTTTGGTGATGAAATAGTGGGATGGGTAAGGACATTGTATGCGGGGGTTCAGGTGCGAGTGCAGGTAAATGGGCAGGTGGGGTTAATGGTGGGTATGGAGCGGGGGCTGTGACAGGGGTGTCCCCTGTCGCAGCTCCTGTTTGCATGCTTGCAGGACCCCTTTTATCGGTTGGTGTCTGAGGGTGTCCAGGAAGCGGGTGAGGACAGTGATTGGGCACCAGGGATCATTGGGTATGTTGATGATACATCCATTTTGGTAGGAAGTGAGGAGGGGTTGAGTGTTATCAATAGGATGATAGAAGTTTTTGGATTAGCTTCTGGCATGAGGGTTAATAGGGAAAAATCACATTTATTGGAGGTGGGGTCTTGGGTAGGGGGAACGTTGGGGCATAGGTATGAGTGGGTCACTGTAAATAGACTTAAGATTTGTGGGGTAACCTTTTGCAATGAAGCTAGGGTAGCACGTGAAATTAATTCCTCTACAGTTGTGGAAGAGGCTTTGAGTAGGATGGCGGGTTGGAGAGCGGGGGATTTTACATTATTGCAATGAGCGGTGGTTATTAATACGTTGGTGTATCGCAAACTTTGGCATGTGGCCGCGGTATATCCTCTCATGGAGAGGGATGTACTGCAGCTGCAGGCTAGAGTCTTGCAATTCATTTGGGGATTTGGTAAGCACTGGTTAAAGAAGGAGGTGGTGATGACAAGGGTGGCATTAGGGGGCTTGGGGTTGATACCTTTGGGTAGGAGGTTGCAGGGTATTTTCGTTAAGCAGGAATTTGTGGTGAGGGGAGGGGTGTGTGGAGCAAAGGTAGATAGGATAATGAGGGAGTTATGGAGGTGGAGTGGGCGGAACTGCTGAGATGTGAGGCGATATTGCAAGTTCTGTTAGTGGTGTGTGATTAGGGTGGGATTAGGGTTAGTAAGCTGGATAGGGTGGGATTAGGGTTAGTAAGCTGGATTGGGTGTGGAAACTTTCCCAATGTACGATTGGCGAAAAGTGTGTTTTTTTTTAGGAGATTACGGTTGCCACCTAGGGTACGTGAGACTGGGTTTCAGTTTTTGCATAACATTTTGGCCTCTAAAGCTCTCCCGTTTGTTATGGGTTTGGCGAGGGAGGGCAGCTGTACCAGATGTGGGATGCCTGATACAGCATATCATGCTGTGTATTTTTGCAGGTGCCTGGGAAGGGTTAGGGAATGGTTTGGCCAAGTTCTTCGTATGGTGGGGGAAGGGGGTGTTATGACCTTGCAGGCTTTAAGCTTAGATGTGGGGGTTGTACAGACGACGTTCGACGTGCGGTCATGTATCTTGTTTTAGATTTTTTGCATGTGTTGTGGGGCATGAGGGAGGTTAAGAGTGAGGTAAGGATAAGGGCTCTGGTGAGCCGTTTTTATAGAACAAGGTGTAGAAATGTAGAAATCAATGTTTGTATGGGAGGGCGTGGTTGCGTTTTTTCCCGGAGGGGTATCGCCTCCTCATGATGGGTCTTTTGTTGGAGGGTAGTAGAGGATGAGGAAACTTAAGGGGGCTGGTTTCCCGGAGGGAGGGTTTGTGTGTGTGTTGGTAGGTGTGTGCAGTCTTGGGTTGGGGTTGGGGTGGGGGTGGTAGGTGTGGGGTGGGAATGGGTTGAGGAGAGTTGTGCATCTGTTTTTTGACTTATGACCTTTTTTTATGCAGGGGCATAGGGAGGGTTGTTTATGACTTTGACAGGTGAGTGATTGGTATTGCTTTTTGACTTGGACTTTGGGATGGGTTTTTGTTTTTCATGGTATGATTGGGGGTTTCCCTCTCTACTAAAGTTATGAGATTAGGGTGGTGGTTAGGGTTCCCTGTTCCACGTTGTGTGGGACCGATCTCAGGTAGGGTTTATTATATTTTACTTGTGAATTCATGTGCAGTGATAATTTTCATGTCATGTGCTTAGGTACAATATTGTGCTTTACGAATGTAACTGTACCTGTGTATTTCATATATCTTATGTGACGTGTATATCTTCAGATGTAATATGTCAGGGTTCTATTTGTATTCCCTAACTTGTAGTTTTTGGGAGGTGGGGGCAGATGCTTCCTAAGAAGGGGGGGGGGTACTGAAAAACCGTCTGAGGGTGTTTTTTTTTTGTAAGCCTGTTTAAATTAATCTTTGGAGGGGTATTGTAACATGTCATATATATGGAACATGGTTAATTGTAATCTGGTGGAATGCTGCGTGGGTGGCTATTAGGCCTCATGTTTAATAATGTTTAAAAGGTTTGTTGTTATGCCCTTTGTGGTACCGTGTTTTTTCGGAGTTGTGGAATTTAGTCTCATTGTTTTATATAGTATATCCTTATACATGTAGTAATTTATTTGGGTCATGATTTTAAGTAAGTTGACGATAAAAATTACTTTTATGTAGGTCCTTGTTGGACCATTCTTATTGTATAAACATGTATCAGTCTACCGTACCCCAGCCATGGGGTTTTGTTTTTAGTTGTAAGTTTGTAATCTGTATAATGTTCATAGGCTCTTATTTGTCATTTCATTGTAATATTAAAAATAATAACTAGGAAGGGGGTGGGGGGTTTGGGATAGGTTTGATTTTACTTAGTTTCTATAGTCTGTAATGGTGTGGAAAATGTCAATGGTCATTTGTATTTTGTCTGTTACATAGTGATTTATGTATATTTTGTATAAGGTCTTTTGTTATATAAGTACATTGTATATGTTGTACGAAGACTGAGGCGTTATATATTGTTAGAAGGGATGACATATGACATTATATTTTTGCTATGTTTCGGATCCATGTTTGTACTCCTGTATGGTTCTTAAATAAAAAAAAAATAGCAAGAACTCATATAAAATTAAGTCCTTTCTAAAATTTTCTCTTGTACGTTTCTCATTTATGTTAATGTAAGAATTTATAATATTGTACCAAAAGAAACTTAGAAAACTTACCTAACCTTTTAATAACAAGCGCAATTTAATAAATTTACAATAATTTAATAATAAACAAACACAATGAAATATATTTTTTTCGTTAGGTTCAGAATGATTTTTGCGAGATTATTGCATACTCAAATTTTCGCTTGTCTTATATGACAAGAAGAGCGTTTCTATTTAAGCCAAAATCGCAAGTTTTACATATAAGAGAAAATTTTAGAAAGGACTTAATTTTAGATGAGTTCTTGCTAATTGACCAGTTTTACCTAATCGGCACACATATATATATATATATATATATATAATATTATTATATATATATATATATATATATATATATATATATATATATATCATTATTTTATGTATTTATTTATTTTTATTTTGAGTAAGGTGAATTAATTTCTAAAATAAAAATTGTAAATGCCCTGAAATATATCCCCATCTCTTTTATCATTTGACTTAAGTTTCCAAGTGATAAATATATCTTGCTTTTGATTGGATAAAAACAAGAATGGAATGCTGGGATGTGACTGGTTGATGGAATAATAATGTGCTGGACTGTGATTGGCTGGAGTATTGTATGGGTTTGCAGAGGTGGGTTCACCAGGACAATACAAATATATATATATATATATATATATATATATATATATATATATATATATATATATATATATATATATATATATTGATTTATGTATTTATTTATTTTTATTTTGGAGTAAGGTGAATTTATTTCTAAAATAAAAATTGTAAATGCCCTGAAATATATCCCCATCTCTTTTATCATTTGACTTAAGTTTCCAAGTGATATATATATCTTGGCTTTTGATTGGATAAAAAACAAGAATGGGAATGCTGGGATGTGACTGGTTGATGGAATAATAATGTGCTGGACTGTGATTGGCTGGGAGTATTGTATGGGTTTGCGAGGAGGTGGGGTTCACCAGGGGACAATACCTCAGTGTTCTTCCACATTCCAGTGAGGGTATACGTGAGGAAGCTCTCTGCCAAGATGAACTTCAGGCGAGTAGTTTGTTTTATTTTTAATAGAAACAAAAGCAGCGGTGTATTGAAACAAGAGCCATAAACAGGTGATTATGGGCAGATACATCTTCCCGGGGGAGAATAAATGGTTTAACAGGTGTTTGACTGCTGAATGTGTGTAAACAAATGTACATATTTAGAATATAAGATTATTTGTGGTTAGTTTTTATTCATAGGTAAGTGTTTGATGTTAACACTGTAGTTCACCCTCCAGGAAGGTCTTTACCAATGATAGGATCCACGAAATTGGAACTTCGTTCCATCTCCAATTATTCCCTTGTTTGCTGTGCAACCCCTACGGGTTTAGCCCCTTCCTCCCACTATGCTTAAATAAAGGAGATTCATATAAAACAGTTAACCCTTTTTAAGGGTCATAAATAATGAACAAGTGAGTAGGATATACGTGGGTGTAAATTTCGGTCAAATTGCCCCTGACAAGTATAACGGGGAGGGGGGGGAGTAAAAAAAAAAAAAAAAAACTAAAATACGAAAATTCGGTTTTTCTTACCGAAAAATATCTGATCTTTCTGGCAACACCCTGGTATAATTATGATGTTCCCACAAGAAATTAAGTCATTTATAACATGTATGGTGACGGCGCCTGTCGTAACATGCGCACTGACTTGGCAAGATTTTTTTTTTTTTCCTTTTTATAATTTTCTTATTTCTTTCTAATAATCACCATTTGACATTATAGGAGAGTGGGAGGGGCTAATATGGTCTGAGAACCAATCAGGAAGTTTCCCTGGGAAGAGCTGCTGACAATGCATAAATTACGTTAAGACCAAGATACAGAAGCCAACAAATTGTTCTATTATGCTAATATCAATGCTTATTTACTTATAACAATTTATCTATTAAGACATAAGGCGACATATTAATAGCATAGAAACAAAAAATACACCAGAATAAATACTGTGGCATATGACTGTCTATGGCCAGTAGTGGAAGCGTCGCCACCGACCATAAGGCTTGTTTTTCCCATTCTCTCGACTATTATGAGAAAAAACGGATCTAGCCGAGGGTAAACTGTAATATACTAAGCTAATTTTCAACTGTTTATTAACTCTGATGCAGGTTCTTGCAACTACTGGTGCGTGCAGGTGTCTACCAGCCCGTGGTAAACACCCTTCACGGATTTCGTTTACGTGCGTTAACTTGAAGCTTGTTTGTCTTCAACCTTTTTTAAGACACTAGTGTATCCTGTATAGAAGTTTTTTATTTTTTTTTTTGGGGGGAGTGTGTGGTGCTTAACATTTCTTAGTACACTTAAGATTACACAGGAAACATTATCGCTCAGTCTCCAGTGTGAGTGTGTGATTAGGTATTTTAAGTAGTCAATAACAGGTTGGAACACGTAGGACGTTGTAATTACAAGTTTTGATCACTCGTATTAGTCACTAATGGGAGTCTGTTATGCTACAAAATAGCAGGAATAGCAGAGTATTCGGGCCAACAGAACGGTTAGCAAAAGTTTTCTGGTATTAAAATGCACTAGGAAAACTTAAATCTAAGAGTAGTGGCCCAGTGGGAAACACCGTTGATAGCATTCTGGAGAGGCTGCTACTAGGTGACAGTTAGCGCCTGCACAAGCTATAGCAAAGTCTAACAGTGATCTAGCCTCTTATTCTCCCATCTAATACTTGATCATTAATAGCTAGTAGAAAGATTGGTGCTATGGACACATTCCTGAGGGACACCTTCAGCCTGGATAGTCAGAGCAAGATTATCAACCCGGACATATAAATGTTTGACACAAAAGTTTGTAAAGAAAAGTGGCAGAATGCCCAGGAGAGAGTAATGAGCTTGGAGTATAACTGGAGAGGGTTTCGGAGGTCAAAGCCCCCGCGCCTGTCTGAGACCGGCCTCATGGTGGATCAGGGTCTGATCAACCAGGCTGTTACTGCTGGCAGCATGCAAACTGACGTACGAACCACAGCCCGGCTGGTCAGGTATAGACTTCGGGTGCCAGTCCAGGGCCTTCTTGAAGACAGCCAGGGGTGTATTGATAATCCCCCTTATGTATGCTGGGAAGCAGTTGAACAGTCTTGGGCCTCGGACACTTAGTGTTTGTGTACTTGAACTAAGATGTTATATCTCCAGGTAGTCGTATGTTTTTGAAGATAGTGCTTACTAGCCAACGCATTACGAAATGGGCATCTAACAGGAGTAAGGGGGGTCGATAGTGGAAGGCCCATACGAAAGCCAATTTGACGCGTAGCACAGGTAAGCAATGGGTTGATAGGAGAAATCATGGACCTAAGTACCTGGTTCAGTAAAAAGCAGAACCACGGCAGTTTTCAATAGTCAGGAAAGAACCCCCTGCGACCAAAAAAGATGAAAAAGGCTTGAAAGAACTTGATGGCTGACTGATGTAGATGCTGCAGCATACTAATGATTGCATCAGGTCCAGCTGTCGACGATGGGCAAGCAGTGTGTTGATTAAATTTGTTAGTGTAAAAGGCACATTAGAAGACTTCTGCTAGAAAAGTCTAAAGGTGGCAACTCTGGCAGACTTTGAGGAAAGAAAGGGGATAGATGGAGCCCCCGAGAGATTCGGATAAGATGTGCGAATTGCTGTGGCAACATCAATAGTGTTTACAGTGCTGATACTGGCACCACTAAGAACAGGAGGGCTGGAGAGTACCTACCACTCAATTTCCGTATTTTTCCAAACTGCTCTGAGGAAGCGGAGCTGTATAACCCCTGTGGTTTAGCGCTTCTATTTGATTATAATAATAATAATCCGAGGAAGCGGAAATGACTGTAGAAACGTAATAAAAAAGAAAAAAAGTTTAAAGTTTAAAATAAGAGCCACTCAGTGGTCTTATTGTATCTACCCCCATGCAGCACGTGCCAAAGTAGACCACGAAAACACGCATTTCTTTGTGTGCTTACTGATTGAAGGATCAAAAAATAGTTGTAATTGCTCACTAGGGAAAGACCAAGACAGTTCCTCACTAAAACTGTTTGACACGAGTGAAGGTCACAATTCGCCCGTTCAATCTGCCAACGTGGGCTCCGATGAGGGCGAAATACGATTAGGAACTTAAGAGGATAAGAAAATGATCGCTGTCATGTAAATATGGGACCACAGACCAGGTAAAGTATAGTGCAGTTGAATTATTATTATTAAAGTGCTGAACTTAGAAGGGTCATAACAGTGCAGTTGAAGAGGAGCAAACTGAATTATATATGGAAAATGGGTTGGAGAACAAGTATTTAAAACATGGAGGGAAGGGAAGTGAAAGCCTGTAACTGACCGCCACGAGTCTCCCCAAGAGATAATAGGTCTTTTAATGCTAAAGATGAGGTGGTAGAGAAGAAACCAGAAATATTTCAGGAATAAAGATCTAGAAGGATAGTCAGACTAGCCTTGTATTAATGTTGGCTGCAGAGTAATGCAGTGTAGTATGAAAGTGGCATACCAGTGTGTGCAAGTGAACTTTGTAATATTTCCCTCGTAAATAAGTGACACTTTTGGGTTATCCCAGGTTATCTACACTGTATGATAATCTATGTAACTGTATTTGTGTATACCTGAGTAAACTTCCATCCAGAGATGGGATGGATAACAGCAGAACTCAGTTAACTCTCTTTAGAAGTTAACAGTAACTTATTAACCCATCCAGGTTTCCTTAGTGAATCATGAGTGATGATTTAAGGTGTTTAAGGTGAATTTCCAATGACCCCTAAATCTTACAGGTACTTTCTCCTGTGCTTGTCATAATGTGAGCTTCGTAACAGTTCGGGCCTAAACAGTTTGAAAGTTTAGTGCAGAAAATAGCTGGGCTAAATATTACTGGGGGTCAGGACAAGCTAGCAGTGACCCCAGTGTTGCCACGAGCTTGTGGTGGAAATGGCTGGTACCGATAAAAACTTCCTTTTTTTTTTCCTCCTAAAAGGAGGCTCCTTGAAGCTGGTGAGGGGGCTCTTTATATAGGTAATTGGATCTGTGATCCGGTTCCCTGAATTGAGCTTGAATACCTTCCATGAGTGTTAAATAAGCCAGTCAATGGCTTTTTAAATGTGCTAAAGCTCTCGCTTCACACGGCGATGTCTGGGTTAATTCCCAGAGAGGGTAGAAACATTGGGCTTGTTTCTTTACACCAGTTGTCTGTTCACCCCACCAATAAAATGGGTACCTGGGTGTTAGTAGAACTGGTGTGGGTTGCATCATGGGACTAAACTTTCCTAATTTGCCCGAAATGCTCAGCATAACAAGGAGCTTTCTATATAGTAGTATGTCATTGATGTCAGCCAGGCCTGTATACCATGTACATTTATTTGTAAATATATTAAGGTTTGTTTACAGTCTTAATTCATTTTCAGGCTTGTGGCTTTTCTGCTGGTAGTGACCTGCACGAGGCAGGTACTGAGTGTGCCCCTTGAAGATGAGGTGAAGCAGGCCAGGACAGACGTACCCTTGGCCAGGACAACAAACACCGTTGGAAACATTCTATACAGGCAAGATATTTTTCCCAGGACATATCTGCACCCCGAATCAAAGTCTCGATTTCCTCCCATGGCAGATTTAAAAATCTGCAAAATTTTGCCTTCTAGGTATATCTGATGGCTGACCTAAAAGTGGTTGTCAGATTTTTTTTTCCAACTTTATAAATTTCTTGTAAATCAAAGGAACACCTAGTTCGATCTGCTTTCGTATTTTAATTAAACATTGATCCATCAAGCTTAAGCTCGTGCAGCTATCAGAAATTCAGATGCTAAACAATCATTGTTAGGAAATTGTTTCCTGAAAAAAAAAATTCTTTTGAAGTTAGTTTTCAGTCCCCAAACACAGGGGTAACCTACCTAGTTTAAGTATTGATGCACATTTTTCCAGTTACTGAGATTTTTCATTAAATCAGATTGAATATCTTTACGTATTTTTGAGACTACAATCTTAAAGGCCGATAAATATTGAAAGTATGAATCGGTTTATTTGTATTAATATTTGCATAATTAGTTTTCCTTCCATAATAAGAAAATTCATCTACTGATCTAGCTCAACACTGGTGAGCTTCCCTAAACGCAAGGTTCTCCTTCGTGAGTTTCATAACATCATTTTCTTTTAAAGTAATAAATTTTCTTTAAACCTCTTTAAGCGGGGACTCCTAATTGTGAAAGAGGCTTTTGCTCTGAGGAATTGTCTTCCTCCTCCGACCATAATTACCTCCACTTTCATTCCCTTCCCCATCCCTTCTTTCCCATACTCCTCCTCTCCCTCCTTTCCTGCTTTTAGCCTTTGGGAGTCTTCCCTTTAGGAATTTTAGTTCCTAGGTTGGGGAAAGGGTGTCGTTGTCCGTCCCATTCCGTTGAGGTCCTTGGTAATGGCTCGCCATGGAATCTGGATCATCTGAAGATGTCCCGATCTCCCTCTGGAGTTCCGGGGGGTGGCTTAGGGTTAGTTACTATTTTGTCCTAGGCACATGTTGATTAGACACTAGGCCTGTTGTATGTGTGTAAGGAAACACTTCAAAATGTTTCTGCCCCGCCGGGAATTGAACCCGGGCCCTCAGTGTGTGAAGCGAGAGCTTTAGCCACCATGCCACCGGGGGTGTCTTTCAGGTTATGAATATATATCTGGAGGTTGCCCATCTGTTCCAGGTGGTGGTGGCCGAAGGAGGTATGCCTTGTGAGTTTTTGTCCGCCCACTTTGGTGGATGCGAGGTTGCTGTCCTGGATTGTTTACCTGCGTTGTTGGTTTACGAGCCAGTGCAGGTAAACCATCCAGGGCCCTCAGTGCATGAGGTCCCTCTTGGGCGCAGAGGGGAAAGCTATCCCTCCACATTCCCCCACCCCATTTTTCTCCCTTTAATTTTAGTAAAATAATCTTATGGAGACTCATGATCTGCCTCCTGGACACGTTTCCTGCAGAAGCCCCTACAGGCCCTGGCACGCCTCTGGACCATTCTTCAGACTTCTCTTCTCAGGGTAACTCGTTTACCCTCGGGTACTGCAGTTCTGACCAACCCTTCAGTTTCGAATTCTGAGCTCCAGAATAGCCCGATCATTAAAGTTGACTCGTACATCCTCCCTGCCAGTGGGCAAAGGCTCTATAACTAACACAATACCGTGACTGGAACAACACACAGGAGCTTATGGCTAAAACGTCGTAAGCTCCTCTCTATATACAGGTTATTTGTGAATTGTGAAGGAGCAATCCTTGCAATATAAGCTTAACTTTTGACAGCCGTGAATTGCCACAATATGTAGTGATACAATACCTAAAAGTGTGGAGGTGATCCCTACCCTGCAACAGTATAGTAAATGCTGGTGCTTCGGCCACCCGGTAAAATATTGCAGGTCAGTGGCAAAAATGCCGTGTTGCAGCATTCAATCCTGCAGCCACTCTCCTTGCCTTAACTGGAAAGGGCTCACCGTGCCTATCTTGCCACTGCCAGATTTTCTTGAGAAATCAATTGTCCTAAAGAAAAAGGGGCTTCTCTTACACCATGGGAGTTTCCCATCTCCGCCTCCACGGCTCTTATTACAGGGTAGCTAGATGACCCAAGACAGTGGTGCCTGCTTTCCCATTTCCCGTCCCTTACTTCTGCAGTCAATTGTCCAACCCCCCTTTTACCGTCCAACCTAATCTCGCTGTCCCTACTTCACCCTCCTACTTGCATGTTTTAATGTATATGCGTCTCCTCCAATCTAAATCAATGCAACATATCTTCAAAGTCTACCTCTTCATTTACGTCCAAACCACATGACATTCCCAAACTTTATTCTCTCCTTATCTCCAAGTCTAGATCTTTACCTCGAGATGTACTGTTGTGGAGATGCATCCACATTAAGTACAGTTTCTCCCTCGCCTGTCCTTCCGGAAATTTCTGCCTGCCACTCCATTGTTCACCCAAACTACATCTCCCTCTGCTGCCAAGCGCTCTTTACTTCTCTAAAGTATTGAAGCCATCTCTGCATTTATCGAGGAGACAGCACCTTCCACGACTTTCTTCACACCACCTTCATCCCAATACTAGTTTCAAAGTTCCTCTGAATGTTGACCTGACTGACCCTCCTAGTCTGTAGACAACCGTAAATTGTTACTCTTGCGCTCTTAATCGATCATGGCTTATTTACAGTGGAATATTAGGCCAGGTGGGGGAATAGGAGAGAGCTTCAGGTGTTGCTTCCCTAGTTTTTTCATCCCTGTATTTGTTGGCAAGAATCTAAATTGCGCTCCTTTTTCCGTCCCATCTCGGGCTATATTTTATTTACATTCACTGGATCCTTTTTTTTTTTCCCCAAATGGGACTTTTCATGAAAGTGCACTTATTGTATGTAACAGTATGTCATATTCTGTGGTCCTTCTTCCATACTTCGCTGCATTACTCTGCTGCCTTCATCTACTTTGACAAGTGGTATACAGTCTAGTGGTGCTCAGTTTCCTCTTCTCCATGTTTTAAA
This sequence comes from Cherax destructor, assembly GCA_009830355.1. NCBI lineage: Eukaryota > Metazoa > Arthropoda > Malacostraca > Decapoda > Parastacidae > Cherax > Cherax destructor. Next base: position 12,419 of record WNWK01015886.1, on the reverse strand, counting down.
TACAGGTACTCCCACTCGTTTCGACCCTTGCAACCCCTCCAGGAGGTTCCTTGATGCTTGTGAGGAGCTCTTGATCTAGGGAATTGAATCTGCTTCGGTTCCCTGAATACCTTTTATCCCCCCCACATGCACTATAATTCTACGGGTTTAGCGCTCCCCATTATTCTAATTGCAGTCAACCCTTGCACAGATCTGTCAATCTGCTCCTCAACTGCACCCTACTTTACCTGGTCTGTGCTTCGTGATCTACTTCTCAAATGCGTTCTCGACCTCGTACTCATGTTGGCAGGTTGACCTGGCGATTTGAGCCATTTGCTTGTCAAACTTAGTGGCTAACCTTCTGTCCTTAATTGCTGAGCTATTAAGACTGTTTGTCCTCTGTGTTAACCGCAGCCTCGAATACAATCCGTCAAAACCTCCGGTAGGCTCCCCCAGAAATGAGTGCCTTTGCAGTCTACTTTTTCTGTGTCTTTGAAACTTACTGCATGGGGCCGATATCGTTACAATAAGACCAGAAGAACTATCTCAAGTGGACGAGGGCGGTTGCCCGAAATGTCTTCGGGAAAGCTACTCTTCTGTTGGTGGAATTTTTTCTAGTCACTTGGGCTTCCTCTTAAGTGCAGTTTGGAAAAAAAAATATGGAAATGGCAAGTACTCCTCAGACCTTCTGTGCATCTCCCACCACCACCGCCGCCTGCCAGCCTCCTGCAGTCCACCTACACCCGCCTCATCAGCTGCTACAACTCGCCCCAGCATCACACACACCTATGAACAACGCCTGCAGTTTATCTGCACATGTCGCCCAGAGTGGACGGGCCACTCACCTGTATATTCCCTCCTCCTACCCTTACCCAACCTTTTCCCATATTTCTATCCTTACCCACCCTTCTTCCATCCCAGCTTACTGACGCTCAGGTCATCAAGCTCCAAGCTCCTCAGACCCTACTTCCGTTCTTAGGGTTGCTAGTGTCGGCATTGCAAGCCCTCTTCAAGATGCCACAGAAATTGAAAATGTTGTCCATCTCTCCGGGATGGAGGCTCAATCTATGCCTCTCGTTTCTTTCCTCAAGTCTCCCTGTGTTACTGCCTTTAGACTTTTCTTTAGAATTCTTGTGCATTACGCGTCTGGAAGCAGAAAATAATTTAAGTTTGCCGATCGTTGGAAGCTGGGCCTGATGGCATTCATATCCGTATGCGTCAGCATTCCCATCTGTCAGATCTGTCCTACGTCCTTTTAATCTTAGTCGCAAGGCGTTCCTCCTCAGCTGTTGGAAAAGTTCATTTCTGCCTTGTCATAAACCGGGTACTTTGTGTATTGATGTCTGACACTGTCGTCCCATAGATCTTACCAGTGCAATTTGATGGAATGTCTAGTAAATAGATTGGTATACCTGGAGAGTTCCGGGGGTCAACGCCCCCGTGGCCCGGTCTCATGGTGGATCAGGGTCTGATCAACCAAGCTGTTACTGTTGGCCGCACGCAACCCGACGTACGAACCACAGCCCGGATGGTCAGGTATTGACTTTAGGTGCCTGTCCAGTGCCTGCTTGAAGAGAGAGAGAGAGAGAGAGGGGGGTCTATATTTGGTAATCTATTATGTATGCTGGGAGGCAGTTAAACAGTCTTGGGCCCCTGACATTTAAGTTCTTATCGTGCTAGCAGCACCCCTGCTTTTCATTGGGATGTTGCATCGTCTGCGGGTCTTTTGCTTTTGTAGGGAGTGATTTTCGTGTGCAAGTTTGGTACTAATCAATCTAGTATTTTCAGTGTGTATAATCGTGTATCTCCCGCCTTCGTTCTAGGGAGTACAGGTTGAGGAACTTCAAGCGTTCCCAGTAATTGAAGTGTTTTATCGCAGTTGTGTGTGCCGTGAAGGTTCTGTACATTTTTTTAGAATGGCAATTTCACCTGCATTCAAAGGTGCAGTTAGTGTGCAGCAATATTCCAGCCTAGATAGAATAAGCGACCTGAAGTGTCATCATGGGCTCGACATCCCTGATTTTGAAGAGCTGGAAGATTTACCAGACTGGTCAATTTTCAGAAGCTGTTCCTGTAATTGTTGGGACTTTGCATCCGGAGGCTTGTATACAACCACGATGACCAGGTTTTGGTTCTCTTTACTGCTAAAACTTCAACTACATCACTTGAGGCATTTAGTAGTTCTGAGCATTTAAGTGACTGATATAAAAGTACTTTGAAACAAAAGTCCTCCATAGTCCATTTGCCTTTCGTAAGCGCTCTATTGACCCCCTTTCTCCACTTGGATACCTATTTTCGTAATGCCTTTGCTAGTAACCACTGTTATCAGTGTCTTTTGATTTTCATGTCATATGACACTGTGATATATCATCTTAGCCCAAGCTCATTCCTTAGGCCACCAAAGCAATCTGCCACTTTTAGTGAACTTCATCAGACGTTTCTACATTCGGGTTAATAATTTGCTATCCGAAGACTTCGTCAAACCTGAAGTTCTCTCGGGGAAGTCCTTAGCACTGCTTTTCTACTTGCTTGATGTGGCCTCTGTTCTCCCTGCTCTAGTGTGCAGGCGCTGATTGTCGCCTATTAGTAGTCTCCAGAATTCTGTCAGCAGTGTTTCCCATTGGGCCACTACTCGTGGGTTTAAATTTTTTGGTCTTAAAATGCAAAAAAAAAAATGCTTTCAAAATTGCTCAACTGTACCCGAATGGTTCCCGTGTCCCTGATACGGAAACCTCTCATTACCTCCATGAAAGCAACTTGCAGTCACCAGCTGAACCTCTTGTGGGGAAGGAGGGATTAGTTGGGTGGATCGTCGAACTCTCCTTAGACTGCTTTCAGCCCTAATTTTAACACTTACGACCAGATATTCTTCGGCCTCTCCCGCAACTTTCTTAACTTGATCTCATCCATCATGAGGGATTAAGTTTGTCTACGCTTTTAGTTCCTCCCCTGTCGAGAGCCTATATGCAGAGGCGAATGTTCCATCCTTGAACCATCTGTGATGGTCCTTGTCTTCAAATATTTATTCCATACTTTTTTTTCCCCAGTATCTTCAAACCCCCTTTCAGTAAGTTTAATTTTGTGCTAGTGAACTGTTACTAAGAAAAGATTAAATGCAACTTTTGGCATGTACTGGAATAGTTCAATCCTCTCTTGTATCCAGCTTAGTGGGAATGGCATTAGTGTAGATTATAAACGTACCAGATTTACTTTTATATTTTAATCATTTTACTTTGACTCCTGAATGACTTTATTCATTTAGACTGATTTATCTTATGAAATTGGTCATACCTTTTGGATTTTGACTGTTTAGCCGAAATTTTTCGTTTGTGCATAATTTTTGAGATATGAAGAATGATTGGCTTCAACTTTTAAATACTGGTGTATCTTTAAGGCTGGTTTGGGATTTTGGTCTGTAGACTGAATTTCTCTCCTAATTGGTTTAGTTATTAAGTGCTAATAACTTGTACTTGGCAAGTAAAGCTTCAGCAGAAGTCTCTTGTAATTGGTCTGAAATTGCTGTGATTGTTTATTTAAACATTCGATAATGGCAATTTTTTGGCTATGTAGGTGTTTTTACAGTACTGATATTTTAATATCAGGTTCCATGTAATAGTTTTGAATGCCTCTTCTGATTACAATGAATCCTTTAACGGATTTAAGAGTTTTATAAATTCGTACTGACTCGTATTTTCTTGTGCATTGAGGTATCACTTTGGGATGCCATCCTCTGATCGCGCATAAACATAAACCTAACTTTTAATTAAGTAACTTGGGCGTTTTTATACGGGTTATTTAATATAAATTGTTTAAGATCGTTGTAACCCATTTCCAGTCTTAATACTGGAAAGATGTAAACAATTTTTGCCTTTCCCGTTTCAGTGTGGTTGGTTTCTTTCTGGGTGGGCTACTGCTGTTCGTGTCACTCTTCGACCCGACCAGGAAACCTGTCATAAGGTTCTTTGACTCTGCGTTTGGGGATCGGACATTAAGGCGGCAGCGGCGCGAGGGTCAAGGCAGCCTGGAACACCACGTTGCTGCTGCATTTGACACGTTCACCTCTGCTCTAGATAAGATGCAGGTTATTGCAAAGATTGTAAACTGAAACTTGAAAAGTTTGACTTAATTAGTTGTATGTGTTGATGTAAAAGTATGTGGTAATAAATTTTATTAATATAATTTTATTAATGATACCTCAAGTAAAATGTTTTGATAAATTTAGTTGTAGCCCTCTGGGTCTGACCTGTAGCGTCTTGGGGGTAACAATTAGGTGATACTGAAGATTAAAACTTCGGAAGGGGATCACCTTTATGGTGAAGGGGCTTACTATCTAAGGAATTTTGCCTTTTTCGTAAACTTCTTTGGACCAAATCTAATTTTACATATTCTTCCCCTCCCATCCTTTCTTAGTTAGTTTGATATCTTTATTATGCACCCCATACCCATCCTGTGGGCGGTAGTCAAAAGATTACAGAGGTACATAATGGGTCCAGGGACTGGACCTCAAAGTTTGATAGCTGAGCAAGTTACAAAGGTAATGAACTCAGATGGTCACAATCATGACAAGTTACAAAGGTATTTGCAGATTACAGAGGTATATATAGGGTCCAGAGACTGGGCCCCAAAGTTTTGATAGCTGAACAAGGTACATGGTAATTAATTCACTAGTTACAAGGTAATGAATCATGTAAGTAAATTTACTTACGTCTGTACATGGTTGCACTCATGAACAAATTATAAAGCAATGAGCAATCTATTAGTCTACACCCAGCCACAACTGTAATGAGTTATTGGTGCAAATTTTAATTGTTGGGTCACACACACACACACATATACATATACACATACACACGCATACATGTATATACATACACACATACACATACACACATGTACATACACACACGTACATACACACACACACACACACACACACACACACACACACACACACACACACACACACACACACGTGTCAATGCTTTATTTACAGGGAGCAAAGTCAGGGTATTTTTCCAGAATGGTCTGTAATATACCACTGTGGATAAAATACTTTGACATATCTTGAACATTTCTGAATGAGTAGTCTCTGAATTCATTAATTTTATCGCACTCCAGTACATAATGACGCAGGGTGTGACAATAATCCAACTGGCAAAGTTTACATCTTGTTTGGTCTACATCTGGTGGTGGTGATTTAACCTGCCAAAGATACTTGTAACCCAGCCGGAGGCGGGCGGTAGTGACATCCAAGAGTCTGCTTATTTTGTTGGATGCACCATAGACATGTGGCTCCTCCTGCATGATAGAATGATGATAGATGGACTGACTGGTGTCAAACTCCCTGAGTCTTAAGTCAATAAAATTCAGTTGAAGTTCTTTTCGTATTATTGTTCTCAAACTGCTAACTGACAAGCCAAGATTGTAATCTATCCCCTCTTTGAAAGCATAAAACTTAGCCAATTTATCAGTTCTATCATGCATCTGAAGACCAATGTGAGATGGAATCCACAGCATGTGCACTCTGACTCTACTATCCAGAATCCTACCATACCTGTCTGGCTTCTGACACGAGCATGCTACAAGTTATACTTGATGAGTTGAGAGCATTTATGGATGACAGAGAATCAGTTACAATTAGAGAGTTAACCTTAGATACATGGACGCATTTGAGTGCAAGGAGTATGGCAAACAGTTCTGTCTGAAGGGTAGAGGCCCAGTTATTGATGCGTGCTCCAATTTCTTTAAGAGAGCCATCACTCTGTATGACAACAGCAGCACTACCAGCTGCACCAGTGGATTGGTGAACAGAACCATCAACGTAAATAATTTGTGAGAGTGTGCTGTTTGGCTAAATTATCAATACAGTTTAAGGCATCATGTTTGGCTTCAAGGCGAAGCTTTGGTTGTGATTTAAGAAGTAGTTTGGGGGGAAATGGAGGGATGGTAGTTTGGAATGGGGTAATACCCCATCCTTTCTTATTCATTCGGTCTTCAGGTATTTTCCCTCTGACATTAAACCTTCTAGGTTGAGGGAAAAGGGATCTTTGTCCATCCCATTAGGTTGAGACCCTCGGTGGTTGTTTGCCGTGGAATAAGTGCTGACCATGAGTTCTGGTGGCCAATTTTGGGTATCCTTAAGATGACTTGTATGCTGGATAGATGGTTCATTAGCATGAATGGAGGGTATTGGGGACTCGTGCACATCAGTACCTCCTGTGCCAAGGGACCTCATAAGTACAGGGAAAGGGTGTAATAGTCTTAATGAGACTCTAAACTCTTCCACATTTTATATGATCAAGCTATACATGACTTACCACGGTATGGGTAGTTTTATCCCATGGCAATAGTCTAAACACTCATGGCCTCTTTAAGGTGTGCTGTCGAGGTAAAGAGGCTATTGGTCTAAGGAATTAAACCTTTTGGTCTTCCTCAGATCGAACCTAATTACCCCCAATTCCCTATCCCATCCCCCCCTTCTCCCCATCCCTCCAATATCCCCTTCCTGTTTTCAGCCTTTGGAGTTCTCCCCTTAGGCACACTAGTTCCTGTATAGGGGGAAAAGTGGTCTGATGGTTGTATCTCTGGAGGCTCTCTCTCCACTTCCAGGAAGTGGTGGCCGAAGGAGGTATGCTTTATGGCGGGTATCTGGCCGCCCCCTCTTGTCCACTGATGTGGCTCTGTAGATGTGAGGTTGCTATCCCAGATTGCTGGTTTACTGGCATGAAGGGTAGGGTATGGCATGGGTTCCATGGTGCTGGGGTCCTCTTGGGCACAGAGGGGGATTTCTCTTTCCTCCTAGGAACTCTCTTGCATTTCCCCTCCCCCTTTTTTTTCTAAAGTAACGTAACCAAGGTGTCCCAAATCCAAGAGTCTGTTCCTTCTGGGACCCTTTCTGCTACTGCACCCTGTCCCGACCCTACCTCATCATTTGACCATTCTTCGGACCCCTTCTAATACCCCTGTACCTCCTGCTGGTGCAGTTTCGTCACCCACTCCAGGTACTGGGGTTCCTCCGAACTCCTATGATACATCCGACCTCCGCACATTTTTAACCATGCTTCTGGCTTCTCCCACTATGGTGCGATGATTTACGTATATCCCGCCCATCTCAAATCTGACCAACTCTGGTCCCGCATATAAACGACCAAGACCATGAACTGGTGATACTACTTAAATTACTTTTCACTCTGCCCAGAAAAGACCGGCACGACACACTTTCCCCCCCCCCCTTTACACTCTTTCATAGTATTCAATGGACCAAGTTTTTTACTCTACAACAGACATCTACCATCATTCAGATCATAGTATCAGAAAGGCTCTCTATGCCATGTTTGTAGAGATTTAATTTCATGCTCTCAAGAGGTGCACTTATCACAGTACAAGCTTAAGATTCATTCTTCCTCTCCCTCCCCCTTGCACCCATACTCAATTATTTCTAACAATTCAACCTCTAAGGGGGATCCCTGACGAGGTAAAGAGGCTATCGGTCTGAGGAATTGGACCTTTTGGTCTTCCTCAGATCGAACCTAATTTTTCCCCTTCCCTTTCCAATTTTCCCCATCCTCACTTCCCTTTCCTCATCCCTCCCTTATTTCCTTCCCCTCTTTACCCTGGGAGCTTCTCTCCAGACATTCTAGTTCCTAGGTAGGGGGAAGGGTACCGTGGTCTACCCCTTTCCGTTGAGGTTCTTGGTGTAGTTTGCCGTGGAATCTGGATCGCCTGGGGATGCCCCTCCCTCTCCGGTCTCCCGGGGGGTGGATTTGTGGGACGGGCGTATCTCTGGAGGCCACCTTTCGGATTCCGGGGGTGGTGACCGAAGGAGGTATGCTTTGTGGCGGATATCCGGCCACCCTCTTTTGTCCGCTGAGGTAGCTCGGTGGATGTGAGGTTGCTATACCGGATTGCCGGTTTACTGGCGTGAAGGGTAGGGTATGGCACTGGTTCCATGCTGCATCTGCCCTACTTGCGGTGTTGAGGTCCTCTTCGGCGCGGAGGGTGATTACCGTCCCTTTCATTCCTCCACGTTCCCCCTTTTTTTATTTGTTTTTTCTTAAAAACAAAAAAAGAAAACCTAACCATGGATGCCCTAGCCCGTGAACCTAACCATGGATGCCCTAAACTGTGAACCTACCCCCGGGCCCCTTTCTGATACCACACCCAGTACTGACCCTGCCTCGTTAATGGACAACTCTTCAGACATCTCTAATACCCCTGTACCTCTTGCTGGTGCCAGTTCGTCACCTGCTTCAGGTACTAGGGTTCCGACCGGCCTTTTTGACATATCTGACCTTCGCTCTTCTCTGACCTTGATTCCGGCTTCTCCCTCAATGGTGCGGCAATTTTCGGATCGCTCGCCCGTCCCACATTGGACCAGTCCCACATCCAAACGACCAAGACCCTTACATGACTATTCGACACTTCCTTCTCGTTCATCTCAGAAACGACCAACTCATCACTCACTCCCCTTAAACTTTGTTTCACTACTCAATGGACAAATTTTTTACTCTAAAGACCGACTACTCCAACTACCTATCTTTCCGATCTTAGTATTGGTAGGTAAAGATCTCATTTCACGCTCTCGAGCGGCACTCTCATAATCACGGTCCAGAATGCTGGCAAAGCTCGCGATCTTTCTCTTACAACCATAGATACAATTCCTATCACTATTGACAAGCATCACTCTTAATTCTTGTAGTGGTACTGTCATTTTACCCCATTATTGTCCAACGGAATTTCCAGACATGTGGTGATGACATTTTGGAGCAGCTTGAGCTCCAAGAACTCCCTATCCTTACAGTTGACACTTTTGTCCTCCCAGCCAATAAGCGAAGACGTTATCCTTGCAATGTCGCTCGTTTAACATTTGACTGCTGTGAACTCCCACCTTCAGTCTACATTGCAGGTCAACGTTTAAAAGTTCGAAAGGTGACCCCTACACCGCAACAGTGTAGAAACTGCTCGTGTTTTAGTCATCCAGCGAAATATTGCAGGTCCATGGCCGAATGCCCAGTCTGTGGTGCCGACGACCATGCCAGTCCTTGTACTCTACCTCTCTTGCCTTAATTGTCATTAGGCACATACATCCTACTCTCGCCGTTGTCAGGTTTACCTGAATGAGCGGGAAATTCGTTGTCTCAGAGGCGGAAGGCTTCTCGTATGCTATGGCCATCTCTCATCTACGCCTTCAAGGGAGACTTCCAGGCATTTCCTATTCCCACATTACTAAACGTCGCCCCGCTCCTGGGGTCCCAACTTCCCCGGCTTCCTCTGTGGTCGCCTCATCCTCAGTCACCCCTGTCTCGAATCCTTTTGATGTTCTTGGCTCCGAAGTCCCTACCTCGGCATCCCATACTGTCCACACTCCTTCCTCTACTCACTCGCACAGTTCTGAGTCTACACGTCCTCGTCCTTCAACTAAACCTCAGCGCCCCTCTTATAAGTCCAGCAAAAAATCCCTATTGCCGGGTTCTTCACCTCTGACTAGTTCTGTAACGTGTGTGGACGTTCATCCTCCTCCTCGTACACTACCTTCATCCCCTGTCCCCTCCCAAGCCCCTTCGACAGTTTCCTCTTCCATCTCCTCGCCTTCTACTTTAGTACAGTCTATAGACTCTGATAGTTGCTCACTCTCCTTCCATTTCTAATGTCCCACATTCTGCATCTTTGTCTTCTGAAACAATGGAAGTTATCTCAGAATATATTTCAGAAACTGGAACGATGGACACCGCTCCACCTGAGGCTCCTCCTCTCTTCGTCTACACCCCTCCTTCCTCCACAACGCCCTCCTCCTTCTCTGATTACAGATCTTCCGCTGCCTCCACACGTGTACTTTTCTAACCCTAGTCCATAGATTCCTCTCTCTTCGACTTATATCTCTCTCCATAAACCATGGCTTATTTGCAGTGGAATACCCGAGGCCTAGGGTAACCAGGGTGAACTTCAGGTGTTGCTCTCCCAGTTTTCCCCTGTTGGGGTCTGTTTGCAAGAACCCAAACTACAATCCACTGTTATCAGGCCCTTTTCAGGCTATGATTTGTTATATTCATCGGATCCTTTTTCTGATGGAATCTTTAACGAAAGTGCTCTTCTTGTACGCATTGGTGTTCCATACCATCAGCTCTGTTCCTTCTTCCTTAAATTACACCGTAGTCCATATACACTTGAATAAGTGGTATACACACTGTTCTTTATATCTCTCCCCTTCACGGGCATTGTCTATCCCAGATGTTGATTTTCTGGTTTCTTCCTTACCGCCACCCCTCCTGTTACTTGGCGATTTTAACGCACACCATTTTCTCTGGGGAGGGTCGCACTGTGACTCCCGTGGTGTTCAGTTGGAGGCATTTCTTGCTTCTCTCCCCCTCCATGTTTTAAATACGGTTACTCCTACCCATTTTGATCCTCGAACTCATTCTTTCTCCTGTATCGATCTCTCCATCTGCTCTTCCTCAACAGTCCTTGACTTCACCTGGTCTGTCCTCCCGGACTTACATGACAGCGATCATTTCCCAATCATCCTTAAGTCCCCTTCATTTTTTCCACCACCTCGTTGCCCACGCTGGCAATTTGACCCGGCGAAATGGGACCTTTACGCACATCTTGCTGTCTTTCATGAGGTTCCTTCCTCGTCCTCCATTGATAAGGTTTTACATCTCTTTTCGTCCTCCATCTTCACAGCGGCTTCACATTCTATTCCCCAAACCTTGGGCAAGCATTCTCAGAAGTGCGTGCCTTGGTGGTCTCCTGCTTGTGCTCGGGCAGTACTTTTGAAACGCCCTGCGTGGGGCAGGTATCGGTATAACAAAACCACAGAGAGACACCTTGATTTTAAACAGAAGAGCTATTGCTCGCCGTGTCATACGTGATGCTAAACGCACTTGCTGGCGAGATTACGTTTCTACTGTCACTTTGGCTTCCTCGATGAGTGCAGTCTGGAAGAAAGTGCGGAAATTAAGTGGTAAATTTTCCCCCGACCCGGCTCCTGTTCTTCAGGTTGCCGGTGTCGATATAGCACACCCTCTTGCCGTTGCCACTGAAATTGGTAATCATCTGGTCTGCATTTCTCAGGGGCTCCATCTATGCCCCTCGTTCCTTTCTTCTAAGTCTGCCAGCGAGTTAAAGCCCTTAGATTTTTCTTCTCTTAGAGAAGAATCTTATGTGCCTTTCCTCTTTAAGGGGGGCTCCTTCTCGAGGTAAAGAGGCTATCGGTCTGAGGAATTGGACCTCTTGGTCTTCTTCCTCAGACTGAACCTAATTACCCCCCAATCCCCCCTCCCTTTTCCCATTTTCCTCATCCTCCCTTTTTTCCCTTTCCTCCTCTTCCTCATCCCTCTCTTATTTCCTTCCCATTTTACCCTGGAAGCTTCCCTCCACAGGCATTCTAGTTCCTAGGTAGGGGGAAGGGAATCGTGGTCCATCCCATACCGTTGAGGTCCTTGGCAGTGGTGTAGTTTGCCGTGGAATCTGGATCGCCTGGGGATGTCCCGATCCCTCTCCGGTCTCCCGGGGGTGGCCTTGGGTATCTTTCGGGCGACGGGTGTATCTCTGGAGGCTACCTTTCGGATTCCGGGGGTGGTAGCCGAAGGCGGTATGCTTTGTGGCGGATATCCGGCCGCCCTCTCTTTTGTCCGCCAAGGTGGCTCGGTGGATTTGAGGTTGCTATCCCGGATTGCTGGTTTACTGGCATGAAGGGTAGGGTATGGCACGGGTTCCATGCAGCATCTGCACTACTTGCGGTGTTGAGGTCCTCTTGGGCGCGGAGGGGGATTTACGCCCCTTTCATTCCTCCTAGGAGCTATTCCTCCACGTTCCCCCCTTTTTTTATTCTTTTTTTTTATTTTTATTTTCTTTTCTTTTTTTTTCTTAAAAATAAAAAGAAGTAACCTAACCATGGCTGACCCAATCCATTAACCCAATACCCACGGGCCCCTTCCTGATACCGCACCTAGTTCTGACCCTACCTCGTTACCGGACAACTCTTCGGACAACTCTAATACCCCTGTACCTCTTTTCTGGTGCCAGTTCGTCACCTGCTTCAGGTACCGGGGTTCCGACCAGCCCTTTTGACATATCTGACCTTCGCTCTTCTCGGACCTTGATTCCGGCTTCTCCCTCGACCGTGCGGCAATTTTAATCGCTCGCCCGTCTCCCATCGGACCACCCCGGTCCCACACCCAAACGACCATGACCCTTACATGACGATTCGACTCTTCCTTCTCGTTCATCTCAGAAATGACTAGCACACCGCGCACTCCCCTTAGATACTTTGTTTCACACTACTCAATGGACAAAGTTTTTTACTCTTAGACCGACTACTCCTGCTACCTATCTTTCCGATCATAGTATTGGTAAAGCTCTCCTACGCCATGTAGGCAAAGATATCTCTTTTCACGCTCTCAGGAGCGGCACTTCGCATCATCACGGTCCAGAATGCTGGC
>WNWK01015885.1:0-46479 GCA_009830355.1 Cherax destructor | reverse complement strand
TTTTGATCCTTAAGATTCCTTTAGTTTTAATTCGATGTTTGCTATTTCTTCCAGTGCCTCCCTACGTATTTCAGATATATTGGCCTCTTGTCCCGCTCTGTTTTTTTTCCCTTTCGCCTGAAAGGGGGGCCCCCCCTTTCATTTAATTTTTCCCCCTTTTCTGGGGAAAAGCAAACCTCAAGTGCCACAGAGTTAATTTGTTCTAGACATAGGTTGGGATCCGTGATGCTTAGGCATTTCCCCAGTTTATAATTTGGGACGTTTACTTGGTCCCACCTTATGTTTTTTTTATTAAGTTAAAATTGGAAGGCCCCTGCGACTACACTTTTTGCGATTCCCCCCTTCCATGCTGGACCTCTATTATGTTGATCTGGATATCTTTTTTGATATGATGACATTTGTATCAGATCATCGTTGTGAAGATGAGGCCCAACCCCCCAAACTTGTGGTCAATTTGCTGGTTTGGGTTGGTAGAGTTTTAAAAAGCTTTGGGGGAGTTTTCATCTGAGCTTTTTGGTGTTATCTCTCTAATTTTGAATTTCCTCCTTTTTGGGTCCTTATTTCCCCCCGGGAGAAAGATGTTGGGGGGGGCGGGAAAGGGTTTTTCCCCAGACATGGTAAATTTTGAAGCTTTCTGGAATTGTTGGGACGTTGCACCCGGGAAAAGGCTTGTATAAACCACGATGACCAGGTTTTGATTCTCGATTTTACCTAAAATTTCCCTCATCATTTGAGGCATTTAGTAGTTTAATATAAGGACTCTGTGATATACAGGAAAAACCCCCACTTTTGCCTTTCACTCTGTCACATCTGTATAGGTTGTACCCCGGGATCCATATTTATTGTCCAAGTGATTTTTTGGGCTCTGAAAGCGAAACATTGATTGCCTCTGAAGCAGTCCACGGATGTAAGGTATCTTGTTTTTTTGCTGGTTTAGACCTGTATTTGCAAAGAATGTCGGGATTTGGATGGGGAAGGGGGGCTTTTTTTTCCCAATTTGTTGGGAGGAGGTTGACTGTGGTTCCACCGAAATGATTGCAGTTGGTGTACATTTCTGTCATTTCCTGCCAGCTTTTTTCCTTCCTGCGCTAAAACCCTCTTTGGGGTGGCTTTGGGACCCAGGTTTTCCCATGGTCTGGATGTTCTGTGTCGTCTTGTACCCTTTAGGTGGTATGCCTGGCAATATAGGTTATAGCACTGTCTTTCCTGAACTGATGAGTGACACATTTCAGGGTGGACATGTTGTCATATGGGCAGGCATTTTAGGGGTGGTCAAAGTTGCACGTCCCATCTGTTTTCCAGATATTCCATACCTGCAGATACCTAAAGCATGTAATTTGCATAGGTTTGATTTCTGTTTGCGTTGGTTTTTCGTTATTGTATTCCCTACTGGTGTTTTTTTCTGTCTCTTTACTATCTTCAGCATTTGTACTAACAATGGTGCCTTCACCAGTATTTTCTTGTGTTTTATCTTCACTATTCCTTGGGGCATCCCCTTGTTTACTATGTCCAGTGGTATTGCTAGTTTGTAACTTTGGGTTTGCATGTCCTTGTCTACAAGTTTCCCCACTAGAGTTCCTGTCCCCCTCCAGGCCACCAACTTCCATTTCTGTATTCTTACAGTTACTGTCTACCAGGACAGCATCTGCACCAGGGGCGATAGCCCCATCTGGCCCAGTTCTTTTATTTTCCCATCTGTTATAGAATGCTATCAGGTTTTCTATAGAGGCCGTTTTGATGTTTCTGTCTTATAATACTGATGTGATTCTTTCCACAGTTGGTTCTCATTTGGGTATACCCAAAAACACTTCCCTGGTTTAATATCTCTTGTAGATGATTCCTGAATATCTGCACAAGATGTGCGGGACCATTTCCCACAGAAGTTGCAAGTAATCCATGCAGAAGCCCTTTTGTTGCTGCTGTTGCAGACTACACAGAGCTTCATGATGTATTTTTTGCTTGTTATGCTGTATATTCTACTAATAACCTCCTTAAAGTGTATATCTATCTATTTTTATGTGTATCTATTTGTGTTTGTATGTGTATGACATAATCTTACCGCTACAAAAAGGCAAAAAGGGGGGGTTGGCCTGTATATCACAGAGTCACTTATATGTTCAGAACTATTAAATGCCTCACATGATGTAGTTGAAGTATTAGCAATAAAGGTCGAGAATCAAAACCTGGTCATCGTGGTTGTCTACAAGCCCCTGGATGCAACGTCCCAACAATTCCAGGAACAGCTTCTGAAAATTGACCACTGTCTGGAAAATCTTCCAGCTCCTGCCCCCAACATCTTGCTACTGGGGGATTTCAACCTCAGGCACCTAAAATGGAGGAACATTGCAAACAATGTGGTAGCAGAGATAACACCAGGAGGCAGCTCAGATGAAAATTCACACATGCATGAACTTTTAAATCTCTGCACCAAGTTCACCTTAAACCAGCAAATAGTAGAGCCCACAAGATTAGAGAATACGCTGGACCTCATCTTCACCAACAATGATGATCTGATACGAAATGTCATCATATCAAAAACAATATACTCAGATCACAACATAATAGAGGTCCAGACATGCATGCGGGGAGCCCCAGATCAACAAAATGTGATCAGTCGTGAGGAGCCTTTTTCAAATTCAACTTCAATAACAAAAACATAAGGTGGAACCAAGTAAACCAAGTCCTAAATTATATAAACTGGGAAGATTGCCTAAGCATCACGGATCCCAACCTATGTCTAGAACAAATTAACTCTGTGGTACTTGAGGTTTGCTCAAGGCAAATTCCCTTAAGGAAAAGGGAAGATGCAAACTAGAAAGAGAGAGGCGCTCCCTATACAGGCGAAGGCACAGAATAATGGAGCGGCTATAGGAGGCCAATATCTCTGAAATACGTAGGGAGACACTAGTCAGAGAAATAGCAAACATCGAATTAAAACTAAAGGAATCTTATAGGAATCAAGAGATATGGGAAGAACTAAGAGCCATAAAAGAAATTGAAAAAAACCCTAAGTATTTCTTTTCCTATGCAAAATCAAAGTCGAGAACAACAACCAGTATTGGGCCCCTACTTAAACCGGATGGGTCCTACACAGATGACAGCTAGGAAATGAGTGAGTTACTTAAATCCCAGTATGAGTCAGTCTTTAGCGAGCCACTAACCAGACTGAAAATCGAAAACCTAAATGATTTTTTTATGAGAGTGCCACAGAACTTGACAGACGCATGCCTTTCTGACATCATCACGACGCCAAATGACTTCGAAAAGGCAATAAATGACATGCCCATGCACTCCGCTCCAGGCCCAGACTCATGGAACTCCGTGTTCATCAAGAACTGCAAGCCCCTATCACATGCTTTTAACATCCTATGGAGAGGAGCATGGACACTGGGATCGTCCTGCAGCTACTAAAAACAACAGACATAGCCCCGCTCCACAAAGGGGGCAGTAAAGCAATAGCAAAGAACTACAGACCAATTGCGCTAACGTCCCATATCATTTAAAATCTTTGAAAGGGTTCTAAGAAGCAAGATCGCCACCCATCTTGATACCCATCAATTGCACAACCCAGGACAGCATGGGTTTAGAGCAGGCCGCTCCTGTCTGTCCCAACTACTGGACCACTACGACAAGGTCCTGGATGCTCTAGAAGATAAACATAATGCAGATGTTATATACACAGATTTTGCAAAGCCTTTGACAAGTGTGACCATGGTGTAATAGCACACAAAATGAGTGATAAGGAATAACAGGAAAAGTTGGTAGATGGATCTATAATTTCCTAACACGTAGAACACAAGAGTAGTAGTCAACAGAGTAAAGTCTGAGGCAGCTACTGTGAAAAGCTCTGTTCCACAAGGCACAGTACTTGCTCCCATCCTATTCCTCATCCTCATATCAGACATTGACAGGGATATAAGCCACAGTGCTGTGTCTTCCTTTGCAGATGACACCCGAATCTGTATGACAGTGTCCACCGTTGAAGACACTGCAAGACTCCAAGCAGACATAAACCAAATCTTTAAATGGGCTGCAGAAAACAATATGAAGTTCAATGATGAGAAATTTCCATTACTCAGATACGGAAAACGTGAAGAAATTAAAATCTCATTGGAGTACAAAACTAATTCCAACCACACAATAGAGCGAAAAACTAATGTCAAAGACCTGGGAGTGATCATGTCAGAGGATCTCACCTTCAAGGACCATAACAATGTAGCAATTGCATCTGCTCGAAAAATGACAGGATGGATAATGAGAACCTTCAAAACCAGGGATGCCAAGCCCATGTTGACACTTTACAGATCGCTTGTTCTATCTAGGCTGGAATATTGCTGCACACTAACTGCACCTTTCAAGGCGGGTGAAATTGCTGACCTTGAAAATGTGCAGAGAACCTTCCCCGCACGCATAAGTGCGATAAACCACCTCAACTACTGGGAACGCTTGAAGTTCCTAAACCTGTACTCTCTAGAACGCAGGCGGGAGAGATACATTATTATATACACATGGAAAATTCTCGAGGGCTTAGTACCAAACTTGCACACAAAAATCACTCCCTACGAAAGCAAAAGACTCGGCAGGCGATGTAACATTCCCCAATGAAGAGCAGGGGTGCCACTAGCACGTTGAGGGACAACACAATAAGTGTCAGGGGCCCAAGATTGTTCAACTGCCTCCCAGCATACATCAGGGGGATTACCAACAAGCCCCTGGCTGTCTTCAAGCAGGCACTGGACAGGCACCTCAAGTCGGTACCTGATCAGCCGGGCTGTGGTTCGTACGTTGGACTGCGTGCGGCCAGCAGTAACAGCCTGGTTGATCAGGCTCTGGTCCAACAGGAGGCCTGGTCACAGACCGGGCCGCGGGGGCGTTGACCCCTGGAATTCTCTCCAGGTAGACAAGCAGTAACTGTTGTTTGGGTGCTTGATAAGGGCGCCTAAAAGCCCCGTCAACTTATGAATCCGGTCAGAGGATCACTTATTTTTTAACGAATCAGGTCGGTGATTTTGGACTAGCTCGTGAAAGAACTACTGGAATATTATTTTCAGAGTAATATGTGTTCAGTTTGATACAAAAAGTATAACTTGTGTTGGAGAAACCGGTGACTTCTGGCAGCTCCTACTGATTGTGGACGGCCTAAGATGGTTCTTCCTGTATCACTGTATTTTAATATTCTTTGTTCCTAACTCCACCACAATATTTGTTATAGTATCACTGATTAGCTAAGGTATACCGACTGGGGTAGAAAGTTATATTACGATCTCTGGCAAATCTATAATATAACAGTTTCGTAACTTTATTCCTCTTATTTCCACAAGTTACACCGGCGACACCGTAATATCTTATTGTTAAAATTCTAGGTTTTCGTATTTCCATAAATTCGTAATCTATGATAACACTATTATACGTAGAGTACCTTAACAAAATGTAGGTAATTTTTAAACGTATTGACTTGTGTAGGAGAATCTTGTGATTGCTGGCAACTGTTTACATTGTTTACATTATCAGTTCATACAACTGACATAAAACTTCCCTCTTAATTTCTGCACATTTATTGAGGTATCTCAGCTATACACTACTGTAAATTAGACACATATGCAACACTTGGGTATCTTTATTGAGGAAACGTTTCGCCACACAGTGGCTTCATCAGTCCAATACAAAGTACAAAGGTGTAAGGAGAGGAGGAGTTTGAGGTTATCAGTCCCTCGGCCTGGAGTCGATGTGTTCAGTCCATCAATCTTGTAGGAAGTGTAGCACAAGGCCGTAGAGGTGGCTTATATGCTGTAATCAGGTGAGGTGAAGCAGGAGAAGGCGGGGTCATAGTAGTACCATCCACTATTCTAAGTAGGTCTTCGTCCAAAGGTTGGACAAGTGTAGAAGAATTCGTTTGTATCGGTTCTCTGAACCATTCATCTACATCCTGTCTGACACAGCAACAGCTTGGGATCTTGATACAAACGAATTCTTCTACACTTGTCCAACCTTGGACGAAGACCTACGAATAGTGGATGGTACACTATGACCCGCCTTCTCCTGCTCACCTCACCTGATTACAGCATATAAGCCACCTCTACGGCCTTGTCTCACTCCTACAGATTGATGGACTGAACACATCGACTCCAGGCCGAGGACTGATAACCTCAAACTCCTCCTCTCCTTACACCTTGTACTGTATGACTGATGAAGCCACTGTGTGGCGAAACGTTTCTCAATAAAGATACCAAGTGTTGCATATGTGTCTAATTTATAACTTGTCGGTTCTCTGAACCATTCATCTACATACACTACTGTACCACTATCTTCTACAATATTGCACTATGTATTATACTCTAGCTCCAGGGCGACTTTCTCTCCTCTCCCACAAAACTTATTTTATGTTATTTATTTATTTATTTGCGAAATATTCAGAACCTTCAAAACTAGGGATGCCAAGCCCATGATGATTCTCTTCAAATCACTTGTTCTCTCTGGGCTGGAATACTGCTGTACACTAACTGCCCCTTCAAGGCTGGCGAAATTACTGACCTGGAGAATATAGAGAGAACTTTCACTGAACGTATAAGTACCATAAAGCATCTAAATTACTGGGAACAGTTAAAGTCCCTTGACCTGTACTCCTTGTAATGCAGGCGAGAAAGATTTTCAGAAGTGTATATTTTCCAAGTGTATATTATCATATATATTTCTCGCCTGTGTTCCAGGGAGTACAGATCAGGGGACTTCAATCATTCCCAGTAATTTAAGTGCTTTATTATACTTAAACATCCAGTGAAGGTTCTCTGTACATTCTCCAGGTCAGCAATTTCACCTGCCTTGAAGGGGGCAGTTAGTGTACAGCAATATTCCAGCCTAGAGAGAACAAGCGATTTGAAAAGAATCATCATGGGCTTAGCACCCCTAGTTTTGAAGGTTCTCATTATCCATCCTATCATTTTCCTAGCAGATGTGGTAGATACATTGTTGTGATCTTTGAAGGCGAGATCCTCTGATATTATCACTCCCAGGTCTTTCACATTAGTTCCCTGACTACGAAATTACTGCTGATAATTACAACTGAATTGTTTGAAGAATAAATTACAAACTACTGAACAAGACAAGACCACAAATCAAATTCACTTCATAAATATGTGGACAAAAGCTTTTCAGTTATGTCTGCGAACTGACGACGCACATTTAAATTAAGAGACGAGTCGATATATGATAAGGAATTTGTTACCTTCATTGAACAGTACTGAGATGTATTTAGTCTTGCCACTTTGTATGGGGCTGTGAGGTGGCCTAATTAAAACTGTATGGAGTTCGGAGCAACTTTACAACCTAACTAAATATGACCATAGAGCTGAAGCAGGACCCTTTTCACCACTAACGAAACGAAAGAGGTCAATGTCAGCATACAAAGGACGTTTAAAGAGAGCACACAATGTGTGCCGAGATATTAGTCAAGACGACGTTGCAGATTGCGAGGACTTGCGAGGCTGCCTGACGTTGCAGATTGCGAGGACTTGCGAGGCTGCCTGACGTTGTAGATTGCGAGGACTTGCGAGGCTGCCTGACGTTGCGGATTGCGAGGACTTGCGAGGCTGCCTGACGTTGTAGATTGCGAGGACTTGCGAGGCTGCCTGACGTTGCGGATTGCGAGGACTTGCGAGGCTGCCTGACGTTGTAGATTGCGAGGACTTGCGAGGCTGCCTGACGTTGCGGATTGCGAGGACTTGCGAGGCTGCCTGACGTTGTAGATTGCGAGGACTTGCGAGGCTGCCTGACGTTGTAGATTGCGAGGACTTGCGAGGCTGCCTGAAGCTTCTAGAGGAATGGTGGATTGCCTGTGAGACACCATATATCTCTTATCAGACACAAGCTTTTGAGGATAATGAGTTTGGGGAGAATGTTGAGAAGGCTGAGGATGACTACGACAAAGGACAAGACAGAGTATAACGTCGAGCTGGGACCCTACAAGTGTCACATGACGTCATGAAGGACCAGCTAGGCAGGAAGAGAGTTCAACTTAAGTTTCTCGTCATATGAATAGTCATTCCCCAGTTAATGTGTTGCTTACATAACCTCAGTTAAATTTATCAACGTTAGATGGCACTCTAAGATAGACCGCATTTATGGATCAGTTCAGGGCTTTGATAGATGACAGAAAGCCTCTGTCAGATGCTGTAAAATTACAATACTTGTGACCTCACCTTTAGGAAAAAAAACTTAGATCTGATCAAGAAATATAAGTTCACTGATTGAAAAACACGTTTGGAGTCCATGAAAAAATAGCAAGAGCCATATTAAATCATTTCATGGATTTGGAGGAGTGCCAGCACGACTGTTGTAGTTTAGAGAAGGTCCGTATTGAGGTCATGAGTTTGACAAGCAGCCTTGACGATCTTCAAGATTACGAAGACTCTGCATGGACCATCATAAGCCATGCAATTCAGAGAAAATTAGCTAGTACCACAGTACATGAGTTACACCTGAAATACCAAACTAATTACTTTACAGTTCAACAAATCACTGAGGGGTTGTGGGACCTCATCCCTCATGCATGAAGGCCATAGGCGGCGGAGGTGCCTCGCGTGGCTCTAGTTTTCGTGGATTATTGTAGGACACCTTTGTGGTAGAGGCATTAAACTGTGCCAGTGAACATATAAAGTAAATATCTCCAGTGCTCGGAACTAATCTAATAAATAACAGTGCCCTCTGAGCCAGAAAAAGAAAAAAAGTGTACAGTGAAAGCAGAAGTGTTGCCAGACCCCTACGAGGAGAATTTTTATAAGACTAAACAGAAAAGCAGGGGTGCCACTAGCACGTTGAGAGACAACACAATAAGTGTCAGGGGCCCAAGACTGTTCAACTCCCACCCAGCGTACATAAGGGAAATTACCAATAAACTCCTGGCTGTCTTCAAGCGGGCACTGGACAGGCACCTAAAGTCGGTACCTGACCAGCCAGGCTGTGGTTCGTACGTTGGACTGCGTGCGGCCAGCAGTAACAGCCTGGTTGATCAGGCCCTGATCCAACATGAGGCCTGGTCACAGACCGGGCCGCAGGGGCGTTGACCCCTGGAACTCTCTCCAGGTACTCCAGATGTAGTGTACTAACAAATACATAGTATGTAGTGTAGTATCTATACATAGTGGTATAGTGTATAGCATAAGGATACCATAGTGTATAGGTAAAGAATACCATAGTATCTGTGGAAACTTTTTGGGTCACTCGAGTTCCACAGGGTAAGTGAGCCGTAAGGAGCCTTAAACATATCACGGATCGGCCCTCGGAGTTCAGGAACCCACACACCCAACCAAAACATACACACATTCGAGTTGACGGAGGTAACTATTATGTACATTTTAATTGATAGATTTATTCACCTAGGAACACTTAGGCAAGTTTGTACAGTTAGAAACTAATATTAGGATTATTAAGGCAACGTTAGATATTAATACTGTAGCTCTAGCACCCTAATATAGGTAGATATAAGCCTTAAATAGGAACATTAGATTATGTTAGCTAACGAGAACTAGCAGCTCCACACTTGAATCTAAGCGGGAGAGAGCGCTAGTCCTCCTTCTTGACTTGGACACCGTGGTGTTAACAGGGTACTAAGAGCTGGAGCTCGGTCCCCCACGTGTCTTCAAAATACTTGCCTGGGAACCAAGAACCACAGAGGTTTCCCGACGTACTGTGGATTCGTCTCTGGCCCAGGCCCCCACAGTAAGATAATATACTCTGCATTTCTCTTAGTAAAGCTGGCCGGCGATATTCGGTGTCAGGTGGGGTTATTTGAGCTGTGGGTTATAAGCGGGCGAAGGCCCACTATAAGGTAATAATTGTGGGCAATCCCCCTTAAGTATTAGTCTAGAAGCTAGTGTCACTTACTGCATATTGCTTAAGGGATATCCTTTGAAACCAGGGAACTCTGAGGTGCAGGCAGGTCACTAATACCACTTTAATTTACAGATAAGACTCTTCCCTGCACATGGTATTTGGAGGGGGTTTATAGCTTAGGAAGTCCAGGATACACATGTCCACTCCATCAGGTGAGTTAACCCTTTCTTAATAGTGCATGAAGTGGGGAACTATTTACTGCAGTTAGCTAGAAATTTGTCCCATAGCCACTTGTAAGTCTGAGAGAAGTGTCTCAGAGTGTCGGTGTCAACAGTGTGTAGTGATACCGCTCTTGTGGAGAGCCGCAGCAGGACACAATACGGCACCACCTCAGGGGGCCCCTAACAATAACAACAAACAGTACGGCGATGGCCCAGCATGGCGTGTGGTCTCGCTCTTACACAAATACATTCGTGATGCAGATTACATGGTAAGCTTAAATATGTCGCCAGTAGCTATAGCTTTTCTGAGGACATATGCACCTTACATCACCTGTCCTGCAGCAGCAGTCATTAGATGTATTTTCTTCTGTTGCAGACATGTACCATGGATTTTGTGTTCAATAAAGCCTAGAAATGAGGCCTGTGTTTTTATCACAACAATTTATTGAACACAAATATCCTGGGCTACCTGGTGGCGATTCTGAGCTAGACTACACAGCAAAATGGAGCGTTTACTGAAACCTGAGAGGCTAGACTCTGACCCCAGTGTATCAACGGCTGCTCAGGAATGGAAGCACTGGTTTAAGACTTTCGAAAGCTTCTTGAGAGCCTTTCCTCAGGAAGATCTAGATAAACTAAGCCTGCTCATCAACTTTGTGTCACCTAAAATCTATGAGGTTATTTCTGAGTGTAATACCTATGAAGATGCTATCAATGCCCTCAAGTCTCAGTATATTAAGCCCACAAATGAAATCTTTGCACGATATCGTCTTGCAACTCGCCGCCAGCAGATTGGTGAATCCTTAGAGGAATACTTTCAAGCATTGAAAATATTAGGTAAGGACTGTAACTTCCGAGCGGTGACAGCTTCTCAGTATTGTGAAGAGTCCATCAGGGATGCTTTTATCAGTGGCCTGCAATCACCAATAATAAGGCAGCGTTTATTGGAGAATAAAACTCTGGATTTAGCCACTACCCTTGACCAGGCAAGATCATTAGATTCAGCTCAGAAGAATTCTGAAGTGTACAGTACTACCCAGCCTTCTCGAGTGGTAAGTGCTGTAACTCCCGACCAAGACTCTTTTAATGAGGTTACCGTGGAACCTGCTTCAGTGACAGCAGCTGCAGGCACAAAGTGTTTCTTTTGTGGTTTTCAAGACATCCACGTCCAAAGTGTCCGGCCGTGAAGCAATGTGCCATCAATGCCATAAGAAAGGTCACTTTGCTAAAGTATGTCGTGCTAATACATCAACAAGAGCTAGTGCTTCTATGCATTCCGACCAGGCGACTCTAGCAACAGTGACTTCTGCGGCTGCTCCAAATTCACTGTCAAAGGCAGTTGTGAAAGTGTTCATCAAAGGAACAGAAGTAGATGGTCTGATTGACAGTGGCAGCTCAGAGAGTTTCATCAACCTTGACGTAGTTAAACGCCACTCCTTGACGGTACATCACTCATCAGGTACCGTTTCCATGGCATCAACATCTCTCTCTATTCAGACGTTAGGGTTTTGTAAGGTAAACCTTAGAGTTAATGACAGGGATTATCAAGATGTACATTTAGCTGTTCTGCCACAACTGTGCTCTGATGTGATCCTTGGTCAGGACTTTCAGAAGCGTCATGGTAGTGTTACCTTAACATATGGAGGTGAACTGCCTCCTCTCGTTGTCTGTGGTCTTAGCACTTTAAGGGTAGACCCACCAAAGCTGTTTGCGAATCTTACTGCGGATTGTCATCCTATATCAGCTAAGTCACGCCGCTATTCTTATGAAGATAGGATGTTCATTGAGAAAGAAACTCAGAGGCTGCTGAAGGAGGGTATTATAGAACCAAGTAATTCTCCGTGGCGTGCACAGGTCGTTGTTGTCAAGGATGATTATAGGAAACGGAGGCTGGCTATCGACTATTCTGAGACAATCAACAAATTTACACTTCTTGATGGGTACCCTCTACCTCGAATTGATGATACAGTGAACAAAATTGCTCAGTACTATGTGTTTAGCACAATTGATCTACGAAGTGCCTATCATCAAGTCCCTATAAGGAATGAAGATAAACCATACACAGCGTTTCAGGCTAGTGACGGCCTCTATCAGTTTACCAGAGTCCCTTTTGGGGTTACCAATGGGGTAGCCTGTTTCCAACGAATTATGGATTCACTCATTCAGGAAGAGCAACTTATGGGAACTTATGCATATTTAGATAATGTTACCATTTGTGGCAAGACCCAGGAGGAACATGATGCAAACCTTGATAAGTTTTTGGAAGCTGCCAAGAAGAAAAATATCAGTTACAATGAAGAAAAGTGCACTTTTTCCACTAAAAGGCTTAACATCCTTGGTTATGTGGTGGAAGGAGGTGCAATATCCCCAGACCCTGAAAGACTTCGACCTCTACAGGGAACTTCCAATGCCCCAAGACAAAAAGTCACTCCAAAGAACTCTTGGTCTTTTTGCTTATTACTCACAGTGGATCTACAACTATTCAAGTAAAGTTCGCCCACTGAGTGCTACCACGATATTTCCTGTGACAAAGGAAGCAGAAACTGCTTTCTATACTCTCAAACAGGATATTGAAAACTCAGTAGTTCAGGCCATTGATGAGTCCCTACCATTCGAGGTGGAAACGGATGCATCTGAAGTTGCCATTGCTGCAGTCCTATCTCAGGCAGGACGTCCCGTTGCTTTCTTTTCAAGAACTTTTCAAGGATCAGAGAAGTGCTATGCTGCTGTAGAAAAGGAAGCCCAGGCCATCATAGAAGCAGTTCGCCACTGGAGGCATTATTTAACAGGCAGACATTTCACTGTAAGGACTGACCAACGGTCCGTGATGTATATGTTTGACAAGAAGCACAAAAGTAAGATCAAGAATGACAAGATATTACGCTGGAGGATGGAACTATCGTGTTATAACTTTGATATTCTGTATCGACTGGGTGAAGAAAACATTTCACCTGATGCATTCTCTAGGTCCCACTGTGGAGCAGCATGTCATGATTTGCAATCACTCTCAGAGCTCCACAAGGCCTTGTGTCACCCAGGAGTTACACGCCTGTATCATTTTGTTAAATCTAAGAATATGCCCTACTCAGTGGAAGAGGTGCGACAAGTGATCAGATCATGCAGAGTATGTGCAGAGTGCAAGCCAAACTTTCACCAGCCAGAGAAAACTCATCTCATAAAAGCCACCCAGCCTTTCGAGAGACTGAATATAGATTTCAAAGGACCTCTACCAAGCATAAACCAGAATAGGTATTTCCTTAACATAGTAGATGAATATTCTAGGTTTCCTTTTGTGTTCCCCTGTGCAAATATGACTGCTTCAACTGTCATCAGTTGTCTTTCCCAGTTATTCGCTATTTTTGGTATGCCGGCCTATATCCATTCAGACAGGGATCCTCGTTCATGAGTAATGAACTTCATGAGTTTTGGCTAACAAAGGGATTGCTTGCAGCAGAACAACAAGCTACAACCCTCAAGGCAATGGTCAAGTGGAGCGGTTCAATGGTACTATATGGAAGTCAGTTACAATGACACTGAAATCTCGCAATCTACCGGTTCAACACTGGCAGACTGTCTTACCTGATGCCCTTCACTCTATTAGATCATTGCTGTGCACAGCTACTAATGCTACCCCTCATGAGAGACTCTTCAACTATTCACGTCGTTCCTCTACGGGAGCCTCCATGCCCACCTGGTTATGTCACCCTGGACCCATTCTCCTGAAGAGTCACCGTAGGATGAACAAGACGGATCCTTTAGTGGAAGAGGTAGAGCTCCTACAAGCTAATCCGCATTATGCCCACATTCGCTACCAAAATGGTGAAGAGACTACTGTATCTACAAGACACTTAGCCCCAGTTGAAACCAATGTTAGTGCGGAATCTCAAGATACACCAATAGATGTTGCGAAAGATGCTTCGGTTTCTCCAGGGAAGCCTTTTCAGGCTACCCCTATTGAAATAGAGGATGCCACTCCAGTAGATAGTCAAACCCCGCTAGAAAATACCGAACCCGGTGAAGAGGCTCAAGGGCTACGAAGGTCTGGACGTACACGTCACCCACCTAACCGTTTGGAGGATTACTGTATCTGATATTTTAGAAGGGGGAGATTGTAGTGATACCGCTCTTGTGGAGAGCCGCAGCAGGACACAATACGGCACCACCTCAGGGGGCCCCTAACAATAACAACAAACAGTACGGCGATGGCCCAGCATGGCGTGTGGTCTCGCTCTTACACAAATACATTCGTGATGCAGATTACATGGTAAGCTTAAATATGTCGCCAGTAGCTGTAGCTTTTCTGAGGACATATGCACCTTACATCACCTGTCCTGCAGCAGCAGTCATTAGATGTATTTTCTTCTGTTGCAGACATGTACCATGGATTTTGTGTTCAATAAAGCCTAGAAATGAGGCCTGTGTTTTTATCACAACACAGTGCTTGCCCAGGGTGCAGCTTACAAGGAGGCAATCCCAAAACAAGTTTCTACAGCATCCTTTAGGCCTAGTCTAGCCGGAAACCCCGGCTGTAAACAGTTGTCAACAGGTGCCAGTATACCACCACACAAGTTAGTTCATTTTTAGTAAATCTTGTACAACTATTAGCCCACCATAGTGTAAAGACAGTGATACCAGGGTACAGTTTGTGGAAATACCACAGAGTTGTCAGTGGTTGCCGGATTAGAAAATCATGCAAGTCAAATACACCAGTTGGAATACCATCATTTAATAAGAGTGATACCATAGTGTTTGGTGTAGTGGGGATAGAGAAACCGAAAAGTAATGTAAAGTATAGTAATATATATGAGCCCCAGATAATAATAATGATAATAATAATAATAATAATAATAATAATAATAATAATAATAATAAATAATAATAATAATATAATAATAATATCTTTATTTACTACCAGTACATGTACAAGGTATACAGACCATAGCTGATATTAATGACATACTACTATATAGAAAGTCCCTTGTTATGCTGAGCATTTCCCGCAAATTAGGTCAGTTTTGTCCCAGGATGCGACCCACACCAGTCCACTAACACCCAGGATGCGACCCACACCAGTCCACTAACACCCAGGATGCGACCCACACAAGTTCACTAACACCCAGGATGCGACCCACACAAGTTCACTAACACCCAGGATGCGACCCACACCAGTCCACTAACACTCAGGTACCCATTTTACACTGATGGGTGAACATGGACAGAAGGTGTCTTATAGAAACACGTCCCTAAAGTTTTCCAGCCATATCGGAGGAGATTCGAACTCCGGACCTCAGTGTGTGAGCTTAGTGCGCTAGCGATCACCCAGGTTGTATAAGAGCTGCCAGTTGTCACCAGCTCACTCAACATGCAAGTCAAATACTTTTACCAGTAAACTTTTCACACCAAAATACCTTTTTTAAGTAGACTTTTACACCAGTCATCCCACAATGAAAAAAATACCACCATGAAAACCTGTGTGGGCGAGCTGTCACTTGGGTAATGTGTAACTTGTGTGAAGAATGGAGTCATGGTTCATGTGCGGATATCCACCAGTCTACCACAAACAATATTAAAACAGGGAAATGTTTTTGGGTCTTCCAAAGGAACATGAGGCAATGGGAGCATATTTTATTTACACTAAAAGACAAAAACACCAACCAAAATATATCCATTTTGGAAAATTTGACAAGTTTTGTATGATAGTTGGGAGAGTAGAGGGAGTGAGGTCAGGTGTCACCACTGGCACTGTCTTGGAAGAAAGTGCCTGAAAAGACATAGAAATGAAAGACTGTGCACGAGATGCAGATAGTGGTGCTGGTATTGAAGAAACAAGTAAAGACCAAGACACGCAAGATCCAGAAATATAAGATAACAATACTGATGGAGGTGGAAAAACAAGGGGATGATGCTTTGGGGAAGGTGTTGATACACCGCCAGAAATAACTTGTGGTGGTACTGATGTTAGTACAGGTAGTGGGGGAAGGAAGCAAGGAAAAACTGCAGTAAGGGTACCCCAGTCACATAAAATCATGGCAAACAGAAATCAGATATATGCAAATTCTATGTTTTGAGTATCTGTTGGTATGGAAAATCTGGGAAAAACAGGTGGGACATATAATTTTGACCATCCAAACAAAACAAATGCTGTGACCACATGACCAAAAGAGTACGTAGTTCTCCTTATAAACTATTTCACAGTGAAATGTGTTATTCTTCAGCCCATGAAAGACAATGTTACAAAACACACTGTCAGGCACATGACTTAAAAGGGACCAGAAGGTACAGATCACACAGACCTTGGGAAACAAACCAGGGTCGTCACAACCACTCCAGAGACAGAGACATTTTAGTGCCAGGAAGAATAAGAAACTGGCAGGAAATTATAGAAATACTACACCACCTCGGATCACTACTGGAGTGGAGGCACAGTCAGTGGCACCCACTCCAGAACAACAGTCAGTGGCACCCACTCCAGAACAACAGTCAGTGGCTCCCACTCCAGAACAACAGTCAGTGGCACCCACTCCAGAACAACAATCAGTGGCCCCACTCCAGAACAACAGTCAGTGGCCTCCACTCCAGAACAACAGTTAGTGGCACCCACTCCAGAACAACAGTCAGTGGCACCCACTCCAGAACAATCAGTGGCTCCCACTCCAGAACAACAGTCAGTGGCACCCACTTCAGAACAACAGTCAGTGGCACCCACTCCAGAACAACAATCAGTGGCTCCCACTCCAGAACAACAGTCAGTGGCCCCCACTCCAGAACAACAGTCAGTGCCCCCCACTCCAGAACAACAAATATTAGTGCCAGCAAATAAAGCCCCCCCCCCTTCCCCACATACCATCAATACGACAACATTTATTTTTGCAAATATACAGGTTCTAAAGCCATCAACAAACAACAAAATACCTTACATCAATAGACTGCTCACAGAGTCAAATGCAGTCACAAGAACCCACATACAGGATCACTTTGACAACGAAATATGGATCCCAGGATATAACTCACTCAGATGCGACAGAATTACCAAACATCACAAATAATGTAGTTGACGTTTTGGTAGTAAAGATTGATGTATACAAGCCTCCTGATGCAACTTCTCAACAACTCCAGGAACAGCTTTTGAAAATTGACCACTGTCTGCAAAATCTCCCAACTCCTGCCCCCAACATCTTGCTGCTGGGCGATTTCAACTCATGACACCTAAAATGGAGGATTGTAGCAAATAATGTTTTAGCAGAGATCACCCAGGAGACAGCACAACTCAGATGAAAATTCATACACACACGAACTATTAAATCTCTGCAACAAATTCACCTTAAACCAGCAAATAATAGAGCCAACAAGACTGGAAAATACACTTGACCTTAATCTTCAATAACAATGATGATCTGATATGAGATATAACAGTATCAAAGACAATACACTCACATCACAACATAACAGAAGTACAGACATGTATGTGCAGGACGCCTGACCAGCAAAATGAGATCAGTTATGAGAGTGATTTCAACACATTCAACTTCAATAATAAAAATATACACTGACATCAAGTCAACCAAGTCCTAAATGAAACAAGCTGCGAAGATATCCTGAACAACACGGATCCGAACCTTTGCTTAGAAAGAATTAACTCTGTGGCACTTGAGGTCTGCTCAAGGCACATTCCTTTAAGAAAAAGGAAGAGAAGATGTAAACTAGAAAGAGAGAGACGCTCCCTATACAGGTGAAGGCAAAGAATCACAGAGCTGCTGAGAGGAGCCAATATATCTGAAATACGAAGGGAGTTACTGGTCAGAGAAATATAAAATATCAAACTTAAGCTTAAGGAATCATACAGGAGACAAGAAACATGGAAAGAACTTAAAGCCATAAATGAAACTGAAAGAAAACCAAAATATTTGTTTTCACCACGAGGCCTGGTGACAGGCTGAGCCGCAGGGGCGTTGACCCCCCGAACCCTCTCCAGGTATACTCCTGGAGTTTACCTGGAGAGGGTTTCGGCAGTCAACGCCCCGTGGCTCGGTCTGAGACCAGGCATAATGATGGATCAGGGTCTGATCAACCAGGCTGTTACTGCTGGCCGCAGGTAAATCTAGTGCAAAAACAACTTCCAGTATTGGACCCTCCTGCTTAGACGAGATGGGACTTACACATATGACTGCAAAGAAATGAGTGAGATACCGAAGTCCCAGTATGACTCCACATTTAGTGAGCCATTAGTCTGACTAAGGGTAGACTATCTAAATGATTTTTTAAGATGGAGACTCAAAATTTGGTTAATTCAGGACTTTGAAAAAGCAATAAATGACATGCCCATGCACTCTGCCCAGGGCTCAGACTCGTGGAACTCCGTGTTCATCAAGAACCGCAAGAAAACCCTTTCATGTGCCTTTAATATTCTATGGAGAGGGAGCATGGACACAGGGGTCATCCCACACTCACTAACAACAACAGACATAGTCCCACTCCACAAAGGGGGCAGTAAAGAAATAGCAAAGAACTACACACCAATAGTACTAATATCCCACATCATAAAAATCTTTGAAAGGGTTCTAAGAAGCAAGATCACCAACCACTTAAATACCTATCAGCTGCACAAACCCAGGGCAGCATGGGTTTAGAGCAGGTCGCTCCTGCCTGTCACAACTACTGGACCACTATGACAAGGTCCTGGATGCACTGGAGGACAAACAAAATTCAGATGTCGTATACACAGACTTTGTGAAAGCTTTCGACAAGTGTGACCATGGTGTAATAGCACACAAAATGCGTGATAAAAGAATAACAGGAAAAGTGGGTAAATGGATCTGTAACTTCCTAACAAATTGAACGCAAAGAGTAATAGTAAACAGAGTAAAGTCAGAGGCAGCTATAGTGAAAAGTTCTGTTCCACAAGGCACAGTACTCACTCCCATCCTGTTCCTCATCCTCATATCTGACATAGACAGAGATGTAAGTCACAGTGCCGTGTCTTCCATTGCTGATGATGCCTGAATGAAAGAACATTAACCAAGTCTTTAAATGGACCGCAGAAAACGATATTAAGTTCAATGAAGACAAATTTCAATTACTCCGCTATGGAAAACTAGAGGAAATAAAAACTGGATCGAAGTTTAAAAGAAATTCCAACACACAATAGAGCAAAAAACTAATGTGGAGGACCTGGGAGTGATAATGTCAGAGAATCTCACTTTTAAAGATCACAACAATGTATCTGCCACATCTGCTAGGAAAATGACAGGATGGATAATGAGAACCTTCAAAATTAGAGATGCCAAGCCAATTATGATTCATTTCAAATCGCTTGTTCTCTTTAGGCTGGAATATTGGTGTACACTAACGGCCCCTCTCAAGGAGGGCAAAATTGCAGACCTTGAGAATATACAAAGAACTTACACGGTACGTATAATTACAATAAAGCGCCTAAATTACTGGAAACAATTGAATTCTCTCGATTTGTACTACCTTGAACAAAGGCGAGAAAGATCTAAATCTACACACGAAAATCACTCCATACAAAATCAAAAGACTCGGCAGGCGATGCTGTATCCCCCAATGAAAAGCAGGGGTGCCACGAGTATGCTAAGAGAGAACACAATAAGTGTCAGGGGCCCAAGACTGTTCAACTGCCTCCTAGCATACATAAGGGGGATTACCAATAGACCCCTGGCTTTCTTCAAGAGGAGCTGGACCAGCCAGGCTGTGGTTCGTACGTCGGCTTGCGTGTTGCTAGCAGTAGCAGCATGGTTGGTCAGACCCTGATCCACCACGATGTTTGGTCATGGACTGGGCCACGGGGGCGTTGACCCCCCCACGGTGAAGACCCCCTAGGTGAACATGAAAATATTCCTACCAAAGAGAAATTAGATAATCAGTCCCGGTGCTTCAGGTACAGGTTCACATCACACCCGACCGAGGTCAGGACATATTATGCCCAGGACAAGTCCCTGCCTAAGGTACCCAAAGGAGGGGCCACCAAGGCTATTCAAACGAAATTGTGTATGTTCTGCAAAGGCGGGTGTGGAAACTTTTTTAGTCACTAAAAGTTCCACAGGGTAAGTGAGCCGTTAGGAGCCTTAAACATACCGTGGATCGGCCCTCGGAGTTTATGAACCCACACACCCAACAAAACATACACGTTCAAGCTAACGAAGGTAACGATTGTGTACATTTTATTTGATAGATTTATTCACCTAGGAACACCTAGGCAAGTTTGTACAATTAGAAACTAATAGTAGGATTATTAAGGCAACGTTAGATATTAATACTGTAGCTCTAGCACCCTAATATAGGTAGTTATAGGCCTGAATAGGCAAGCATTAGGTTATGTTAGCTAGAGACAACTGGCAGCCCACACTTGAATCTAGACAGCGTGGGACTCACAATACTTTACCCACGTTCTTACCAGACAAGACATCACCCGGAGAAGACGTGCTGTGACCAAGCAGCATTCCCCACGTGACCCAACATCTGTCCTGGGGCCCCGGAGGAGATCCTGAAGTACCGTGGACATATCTCTCCATCCAGACCCATTACAGTAAGACTAGGCTTTCTTTCTCTCAGTATCTGGCCAGTTTTCTGGGGGAAACGTTAGTGAGTTATCTGTGGGTCTTAAGCGGACGGACGCCTTTGTGTTGGCATGTACCAGCGTCGTCTCTTAAGTTCAAGTCTGGAAGCTAGTGTTACTTACTGCATATATTGCTCAAGGGATATCCTAGGAATCAGGGACCTCTGAGGTGCAGGCAGGACACTAATTACCCATCTTTTGCAGACAAAGTTTCTCCACTGCACATGGTGTTAGGAGGGGGTTATATATAAGGAAGACAAGGACACACATAACCACTTTTTTTCAAGTAAGTAAACCCCCTTCCAGTATTTTGTAGGCAGTGTGGGATTCCCCTTACTGCAATTAGCTAGAAATTTTACCATAGCCACTTGTAAGTCTGAGAGAAGTGTCTCAGAGTGTCGGTGTCAACAGTGCTTGCTCTAAGTGCAGCTTACAAGGAGGCAGTCCCAAAACAAGTTTCTACAGCGGGCACACGAGAGCAGGTTGTCGTGGCTACCCCACCTATTAGCTCAGACTCTAGTGAATTAGAGAGTTATGGTTCTGCTTTAAGTGTTGTGGGGAAAACTTTGCCAAGAACTGCAACACAAAACAGCTGTCGGAAGAGCAAGCACTATAGCGCACACTGTCCTAAGAGTGTGGGGACAGCGCAGGCCAAGGGGGGCGCAGTTCAGGGCAGGGAAGGAGAGCAAGTCCAAGCCTGAGGTGGTTGCCAGTGTTTATGGTAGGGCAGGTCTAGTCCAAGTGGGAAATTCCAAAGTTTTGTTGTTTTATCTACCATCATGGTAGTAGTTGTAAACGGGAAGAGTTCAAAACTACGAGAGTGTTCTTTGATGCAGGAGCACAGAGATCATTAATAACGGAGACGCTGGCAGCTAAGTTGAGGGCTACCACCAGAGTTACCATGACAGAAGGTATGGAAAATTTTGATAATTTTCCTGGGATTTGTGTGTAAGAATTGATGGGGATAATAATGTTTATCTGAAATTGTTTAGGTGTGTATCTTCAGTGACTTTTAAAAGATGTTCTGTGACTTGAGAATTAATATTCTCTATTATTTCCTTATATTCTGTAAGGAGTTAAATAAGTAAAAATTACTGTAATTTAGGGGAAATTAATATTTCAATAATGAAAATGTAGTAGACACCTGGAAGTGTTATTAAATTAATTGAAAAGATGTATTGGTAGTGAAAATGCTGAAGAACGCGCAACAAAAATGTCGGAACGTATACATTAAGTGGGGAGTGTTGCAGATGTTGCAGAATTTGATCGTGGGTAATCGAAGCCGATGAAGAGTGTATCGACAATAATTGGGGACCATGAAATGAGTGAATATAATAGGTATCTGGAAGGCTTCAAATACATTGTAATCTGGTCATAATAAGGCTGATAATGAAGATAATACTGGACGCTGTGACTAGACGACATGTTGATCATCGCGTGTACCTACAATAATTTAATTTCACCTGATATATGGTATCAACCCACAAGATAGGTAAGGTATTTAATATTGGCCAATATTTAGCTTACCTGCCTGCTAGGGAGGCGTTATGGTATATCGCCAAGATAATACCTTGGTAATTCTTATGTTCTGCATTTATGTACATTCACTTAATTTTATGTACTATAAAAATGGTGTATATAATCAATTTAAACCGTGGTCCAACAAATTACTTGAGGTTGTCCAGTATAAAGTAATTTTTCAGTAATATACACAGTCCTATACCAAATTTAATACAGCCAGCGTTACTGGCTGGAAATATTTTGCTTTATAAATTCAAGAATTATATGTTCACATGTCCAGATATGTGAGTTCGGGAGGTGAGAAGGTGGGCATCGAGCGAGGGACAGTTGTGTGACCCACTGTTGCTGAAGTCCCACCTGTCTCCCAGGTACAACTACAGTCGAACCTTGGTTGTTGATTGCATTACTTGTCGAATAAATCGGTTTTAGAATGAGGTGTTCAAGAACAAAATGTCCTGGTTTTCGTACATTCTCTTGGTTGTCGACGGTCAAGTTTTCGCAAATACGGAACTACGAACGGGACAAAGTAACTCAGGTCACATGCTCATACAATGCTCACTGGACAGTGGGTGGAGAGCGTGGGGTGTGAGTCAGTATAGCCACTAACTCGTGTGTTAGACAATGGGTGGAGAGCGTGGGGTGTGAGTCAGTATAGCCACTAACTCGTGTGTTAGACAATGGGTGGAGAGCTGGGTGTGAGTCAGTATAGCCATAACTCTGTGTTGACAATGGTGGAGACGTGGGGTGTGAGTCAGTATAGCCACTAACTCGTGTGTTAGACAATGGGTGGAGAGCGTGGGGTGTGAGTCAGTATAGCCACTAACTCGTGTGTTAGACAATGGGTGGAGAGCGTGGGGTGTGAGTCAGTATAGCCACTAACTCGTGTGTTAGACAATGGGTGGAGAGCGTTGGGTGTGAGTCAGTATAGCCACTAACTCGTGTGTTAGACAATGGGTGGAGAGCGTGGGGTATGAGTCAGTATAGCCACTAACTCGTGTGTTAGACAATGGGTGGAGAGCGTGGGTGTGAGTCAGTATAGCCACTAACTCGTGTGTTAGACAATGGGTGGAAGCGTTGGGTGTGAGTCAGTATAGCCACTAACTCGTGTGCTGGACAATGGGTGGAGAGCGTGGGTGTGAGTCAGTATAGCCACAAACTCGTGTGACTGGACAATGGGTGGAGAGCGTGGGGTGTGAGTCAGTATAGCCACTAACTCGTGTGCTGGACAATGGGTGGAGAGCGTGGGGTGTGAGTCAGTATAGCCACTAACTCGTGTCTGGCAGTGGGTGAGAGACATGGTGGCTGTGAGTCTAGCTTTGTGTGTGACCTGTGAGAGCTTTTATTAGCCACTAACTCGCTTTGTAAACATCTCTGAGCTTTTGTTGTGCACCTGGAACTTTTTTTTTTGGTTTTGGTGCCATTTTATTGTGAGATAAGCCATCATGGGTCCAAAGGATAAAGAGATGAAAGCCTGGGAATGTGTCTTCCATTACCATGCAGTCAGTATGGAAGAAATTGTGGCCTGACTTTGTGGCAACCAGGAATTTTGAAGGCTTCGAAGATGAGCCTGAGCTGGTAGAGGATATTGAGTCCCTGGGGAAGACCTTGGGTCTAGAGGTGACTGAAGATGATGTGGAGGAGTTGGAGCATAGAACTGAACTCACCACAGAAGAACTTGCAGACCTTCAGAAGGAGCAGCAACAGACTGCAGTGGAGGAGCTGTCATCAGAGGAAGAGGAGGGAAGGGATGACATGCCCATTGCACTTGTCAAGGAAATATGTGCTAAATGGCAGCGTGAAGTGCAGGAAGTTACTGAAAAATACCATCCAGACAGAGCAGTGGCCATCTGTCTCTTTAACTTGTACAATGACACTGTAATGTCTCAATTTAAACAAGTAATAAAACAGAGCCTAAAACAAACCTCACTGGACAGGTTTTTAGTGAGACAAAGAACCAGTTAGCCAGAACAAGGTGTTACCTGGAGTCTACCTGGAGAGAATTCCAGGGGTCAACGCCCCCGCGGCCCGGTCTGTGACCAGGCCTCCTGTTTGACCAGAGCCTGATCAACCAGGCTGTTACTGCTGGCCGCACGCAGTCCAACGTACGAACCACAGCCCGGCTGATCAGGTACCGACTTGAGGTGCCTGTCCAGTGCCTGCTTGAAGACAGCCAGGGGTTTGTTGGTAATCCCCCTGATGTATGCTGGGAGGCAGTTGAACAATCTTGGGCCCCTGACACTTATTGTGTTGTCCCTCAACGTGCTAGTGGTACCCCTGCTCTTCATTGGGGGGATGTTACATCGCCTGCCGAGTCTTTTGCTTTCGTAGTGAGTGACTATCGTGTGCAAGTTTGGTACTAATCCCTGGAGAATTTTCCATGTGTATATAATAATATATCTCTCCCGCCTGCGTTCTAGAGAGTACAGGTTTAGGAACTTCAAGCGTTCCAAGTAGTGGTGAAAAGAAACAAAGAAGACAAACATCACCAGAAGGACAGTTGTCTGACATATTAATAGGTGATTCTCCTGCCAAGCAGTAACATCCCCCTCCACCTCCTGCTTCCAGTATGCCATTAACTCTCCTCTGACAGGTAAGAGGCACTTAAATTTTCATTTACTGTAGAGTATTTCAGTTAAATTATCATTTAGTATTCATTTTTACAGTTTCTCTGTGCTGTATAATTTTATACATTGTTTTATGTAGTAGTTAGTACATTATTAATATATTATTATGTCATTTGGGGTCTGGAATGGATTCCCATAAAAATTACTTTGGTTGTCGAATCGATATCTGGAGCAAATTAAATTCGACAACCGAGGCTCCACTGTATACAAGTATGTGCAGTCTGTTTTAGATGTATACCTGGAGAGAGTTCCGGGGGTCAACGCCCCCGCGGCCCGGTCTGTGACCAGGCCTCATGGTGGACCAGGGCTTGATCAAGAAGGCTGTTACTGCTAGCCGTACGCAGTCCAACGTACGAACCACAGCCTAGCTGCCAGAGTTCTCCCCAGTTATGTGTGTGAAACGTTAATTCAGGATTGTACCTGTGATATTTACCCACATAATTTCTCACAAAATGTCGTTGGTCATAAACCGGATGTGATCTGTAAAAATCTAAGTAAATTAATATATAAATGTGACTTGACTAGAAAGAAGTAATTGGTTTGTGTTCACAATAAATTTAATATTAATGTGTATTGTGTAATTGGCATTATAATTGTAATTGGTATTATAATTGCTAAGCCCAGATGGGCTAGGATTTTAATTGTCATAACTAATCAATTTGCTAAGCCAAAATGGAGCTGAGATTGTAATCGCCATATATATTCAATATGCTAAGCCCAGACGAGGCTAGGAATTATAATTGTGTGATAAACAATTGATTTCCTGAGCCAGAAAATGTGGCTAGGATATATTCAAGGCAAATTTTAATAATTACTTTTATAAAGTGTGTCACTGTATAATTTGAGTGGAAAATAGTGTTTATTAAGTGTTTGGGGTTTGATAAATATGTTAACTATGGGGGACTCGAACCAAATTAATGTAATCATACCAACACTGTAAATGTAGAACTGCCTAAAAATATCTACTTGGATGACTACCAACAAACTTACTCTCAATATAGACAAAACCTACTTCACACTGTTTGGAAACACAGCTTCAAATGTACAGCTAAACATATTGATAAATGGTTCACCCATTTCTAGACAGAGGGCAAATTTCTAGGTGTCCACCTTGACTGCAGTCTCAAATTCCAGACCCACATACAGCAAATATCCAAGAAAGTCTCCAAAACAGTAGACATCCTTTCAAAGATACAGTATTATGTACCCCAAACGGCTCTTGTTGCTCTGTACCACTCTCTCATATACTCCTACCTCACCTATGGTATTTGTGCATGGGACTCAACCACAGCAAATCACCTTAAACCTTTAATAACCCAACAAAAAGCTGCTGTGTGATTAATTACTAACTCCTGAACTAGACAACACACTCCACTACTTTTCAAGAGTCTTAACTTATTTAATATACAAAACATCCACAAATATTATTGTGTCTACTACATACACAGAACACTATACTCAAACATAAACCCTCCTCTCAAACTCCTCCTTAATAACTATAACAGAACACACAACCATAATACGAGACACTACGATATCCCAGAACACACTAAAGAACCCCTGCTGCCTCCAACTCAATTTAAGGCTCTACTTAGAAATCACCTCATCACCCAAAATTAACCAGACAAACCGTATTTAATACCTACCAGTTACTCAAAACCTACTCAAAAATAAACTTCTAAATAATTTAAGACTCCTCAACTTAAAATTGTCTTCAATTTCAATTGTTCTATTGTAATTCTGCAATTTTTTTTAAATAATTCAAAACTGTAATTATTCTCTACTCAACTACTCTACTAGACTTATTAAAGCCATATACAATTACCCAATAATACTCATTTATATTATCTGTGCGTGTGCCCTCGTGTGTGTGTGTGTGCACACGCGCGCTCGTATGTGTGCACGCTCGTGTGGGTGTGTGACCCACTTAATATATGTACTTATAACTCATTACAATTGTGACCAGGTGTGGACGTGTCAGTGGCTCATTACTTTGTTCATGATTGTAACCATGTATATAGTAGTGTAGATGGTTCATTACCTTTGTAACTTGGTCATGATTGTGACCATGTATAGGAGTGTAGATGATTCATTACTTTGTAACTTGGTCATGATTGTGACCATGTATAGGAGTGTAGATGGTTCATTACCTTTGTAACTTGGTCATGATTGTGACCATGTATAGGAGTGTAGATGGTTCATTACCTTTGTAACGTGCCATGATTGTGACCAGATCTACCTGGAGTTCATTACCTTTGTAACTAGTTCAGCTATCATAACTTTGGGGTTCAGTCCCTGGACCCATTATGTACCTCTGTAGTCTTTTGACTACCACCCACAGGATGGGTATGGGGTGACTACCACCCACAGGATGGGTATGGGGTGACTACCACCCACAGGATGGGTATGGTGTGACTACCACCCACAGGATGGGTATGGTGTGACTACCACCTACAGGATGGATATGGTGTGACTACCATCTACAGGATGGGTATGGTGTGACTACCACCGACATTCGTCACCCAGCCTTGGTGGGGTGAGGTGGTTCTCTGCGCTGGTGCTGACCCCTGGTGACGCTCTGAGCCAACTTGGTTTTCAGTCAACAATGGCGTCGGCCGGTAGAAGAAGATGAATACGGTCTGTATCGACATGGTCACAGGAGTACTGCAGCCTGCCACGGCAGCCACTGTACTTCCAGGTATCCTGAAGGACGTCTACAACATTGAGGTGGCTGATTTGTACGGCGTGGCAATGAACGGCATGACCAGGGTGTTTGTGAAATTTCTCACAGCTGACGTTTATGAGAGGTTGGTCGACCGGCATCAGGATCGGGTGTATACTGTGCGCACCGGCCTACAAGTGAGATTGAAGGATGTTTCAAGAACCTACACTTGGGTTAAGATTAAGAACGTGCCGTTCGAGTCTGACCAGATGGATATCAGCAAGGTTTTCAGCGACTACGGAACGATACATGCTGTAACAACAGGGACATGGAGTGAGGGGCCCATGGTGGGCCTGTTTGAAGGGTCCTTCTCACTGAAGATGACACTGAAGAGACCGATACCTTCATATGTCATCCTGCCTGAGTTCCGCACACAAGTTTATGTGACTTATGTGGGCCAACAACGAACGTGCAGGCTGTGTGGGTCTTACGGTCACATAGCCGCTGACTGTATGAGGCGATCGCATCAGAGGACTGATGCAGGACAACGGGGGCAGATGGCACAAGAGGAGCATCGTAAGAACGAGGGAACAGTAGTCACAGAGAGGCGTACAAAGTTGTGGAGTGAAATAGTGGAGGGCCCTGAGGAGAGATGTCATACATTGCCTCAGGGGTCTGGGCAGAAGGAGGTTACTGGTGGATGTGGGGATGCAGAGTGTGTGAGTCAGGAGGAGCCACTGGAGGAGGTGTTGCAAGGCTTATTGGAGGAGCCTTTGCCTGTATTAAGTGGGGAGGTGAGTGCTGAATTGGATGAGGCAGTGAAGCTGGTGGAAAGTATGGTCCAGGAGGACACAGGGAAGGGATTCATGGAGACTGAGCGGGTGACAGTGGAGGTGCACCGCTCAGCAGAAGAGAGTACTATGCAAGTGGTGACCGGGACTCGAAAGAGGTCGGGTACAATTTCGGACAGTGATGACGTACTAACTCCTGCACAGAGGACATGTAAAAAACCTTTGGTGGATGTTGTGAGGAAGGATTTAGACTTGATGAAGGATAAGGGGAAGGACAGGGGTGGAAAAATAGCGAGTAAAGCGGGGAGTAAGGGGAAGGCTTCATCGCAGCATCCACCGAGGTCAAAGGACAAACCCTCACAAGTGATTTCCAGTGTTTAACTATAAATGTGAATGGATTGCGGGATGAAATTAAACGAGCATGGGTTTGAAAGGATACAGAGTATATGCGGGGTCATCAGGGAAATTAAAGGGTGGGTCGGCAGTGGCAGTGGCGGAGTCCAGCCCTTTTCGACTAATGGCATGGGAGGAATGCGGGGGGGGTAGGATTGTCAGGGTGGAAGGGGATTGGGGTGGGGTTCGCGTCTGTTTTATGGGGGTGTATATGCCAGCTGACAGGTCAGGGAAGGAAAAGAAGGAATTTGTGCGGGACTCAATGGTGTTTGCATTTAGCGATTTACCGAGTGTGGCAGTTGTAGGGGGAGATTACAACTGCGTGATCAGAAGGAAGGATGTGGAGCCTAGGGGTGCGGGTTGCGTGTTGGTGGAACTGAGGGACTTGTTGGGGAGTGCGGGATTGAGGGATGTCGTTGGGGTGGGGGGTGTGAGTGAGCACACTTTTGTCAGGCGGGGATACGGGGCTAGGCTAGATAGGTTGTATGTTTTGGGAAGTGTGCAGGTGGGAAGGGTTAGTACAGTGGACGTGGGATTTTCTGACCATAGGAGTGTTGGTGGAGGTGGATTGGTCGGGCGTAGCGAAACAATATAAAACCTATTGGAAGTTGAATACTAGACTGTTGTTGGGAATAGAGCAGAGGAGGCTTTCG
This sequence comes from Cherax destructor, assembly GCA_009830355.1. Taxonomy (NCBI): domain Eukaryota; kingdom Metazoa; phylum Arthropoda; class Malacostraca; order Decapoda; family Parastacidae; genus Cherax; species Cherax destructor. The sequence goes on along the minus strand of WNWK01015885.1, from coordinate 17,213 downwards.
CGAGCTGGTGGGGAGGGGTGGGAGAAGCGGAAGGGAGGGGAAATTTAGTGGAATGGTGGGCGCAGGAGGGAAAGCAGTTCATCCGACAGTACTATCGGAGGTTGGGAAGGGAGGAGGCGGCATGGAGGTACGGGTTGCAAAATTATATTGAGGGGTTACTGCAGGACTGTCATGACAGAGGGGTTATAAGGTGATGGGGAGATTAGGCAGTTGAAGGAGCAATTAGAGGAAATTCAGAATGAAAGATTCGGGGCTTGCAAGATGAAAGCGGGTTGGAGGAGGTCCTGTGGGGGATAAACCCTCAAAGTATGTATTGGGAGGTGCAGAGCACGCAGAGAGGCAATTTCAGTGGAGTGTTTTGAGGTGGATGAGAACCTAGGGAGATATGAGAGGGGAACATGGATAAGAGGTAGGGAAGCGATGGGGGTGTATGTTGATAAATGGTTTGCTAAATATTTGGAAAAAGTAGAGATAAAGGGAGTGGAGGGGATGTTGCTACAGAGAGGGGTTAAGGAGAGGATGGGGGAGGAGGACAGGAGGGGGGTGGAGGGGGAGATACGGGAGGATGAGGTGTGGAGGCAGTGAATGGTCTCAGCAAAGGGAAGGCACCAGGAATAGATGGGATTGCAAATGAATTTTATAGGAGAACTGGGGTGCTTTGAGGGAATGTGTCACTGGGGTGATGAACTGTATGAAGATGGAAGGGGTGATGGGGAGGGAAATGGGTATAAGGGTGGTGGTTTTGGTGAAGAAGGGGAAGGAGGGAACAAGGTTAGTAATTACAGGCCGTTGATGTTAATGAATACTGACTATAAAATATATGCGAAGATTTTGGGTAACAGATTAAAACAGGTGGTGGAAAGAGTGATTGAAGAGGGCCAGGGGGAATACCGGGCAGGGAGTGACCAAGGGCAGGAAAGGATTAAGGGGTTTATAGATACATGTGGGGAGGGGAGTGTTGACGTTGGACTGGAGGGGGCTTACGACAGTGTGAATAGGAATGTGTTGCTAGAGATTATGCGACACGAGGATTTGGGGAGGAAGTTGTTCAATGGGTCGGTCTTTGTATGGGGGGCAGCATAAGGATTCAGGTGAATGGAAGGTTGGGGAGTGTGGTAAAGATAAACAGGGGGCTGCGGCAGGGTTGTCCCCTGTCGCAAATTCTGTTTGCCTGTCTGCAGGACCCGTTTTACAGGTTAGTGGGGAGGGATAGGGAGGGACGGGGTAGTGGAGGTGGGAGGACAGGCGAGCATTGTGGGTACGTTGATGACACAACGGTGCTTGTGGGTAGTAGGAAGGATTTAGAGTGGTGGGGAGGGCTCTAAGGTTGTTTTGTTCGGCGACGGAATGAGGGTGAATGGAGGAAAGTCGAAGTTGATGGAGGTGGGGACGTGGGTGGGCGGGAGATTGGCACGAGGGTTTGGGTGGCATATCATAGATAGCGTCAAAATATGTGGGATCATCTTTATGAGGGAGGGGGTCATGGCTAGGGAAGTAAATTCTGAAGGGTCGTGCAGGGGCGAAGGATCGTATTAATAGTTGGAGGGCGGGGACCTGACCTTGGGGCAGAGGGTGATTGTTGTAAACAGCTTGGTTTATAGTAGATTGTGGCATGTGGCAGTCGTGTATCCATTAAGGACGGAGGATGTGAGGGAGCTGGAGGGTAGGGTGTATAGGTACATTTGGGCGGGTGGGCGTCATTGGCTTAGGAAGGACATCGTGCGAAACAGCATTAGGCGTGGAGGTTTAGGGTTGATTTGGGTGGAGCGTAGGCTTATATGTGCGTTTGTTAGAAGATGCATGGTGAGACGGGGGTCTGGGGAGGTGTGGAGAAGATGGGGTAGGGGGTGCTGAGGGCGGTAGGGAGTGGTGGGGAGGGACGGAATTGGCTTTTTGCAGGAATATGTTGAGAAATTTGATGGTGATGGCGGAACCTCACAAGATACGGACAGGAGTAATGGTAAGAGTGGGGAATGGGAACGAGGTGGTGGAGGGGGTGGCGGTGACCCCACATATGACTGGAGAAGCATTTGGGAGGGTTCAGGGAATTAAGGTTGAGGGAAAGGGACAGGAGCACATGTACAGATTCATGCATGGAGTGGTGGCTTCGCAGTCAATTCTATTCACCATGGGTTTAGTGCAGGATGGTAGGTGTGAGAAGTGTGGGTGATGGAATCAGCATTGCATGTGGTGTATTTTGCGAAGCATGGGGAGTGAGGGAATGGTTGGGTGGAATCATTCGAGGGTTGGGAGGTGGCATTTCAATGCTAAGAGCGATATACCTGGACATAGGGGAGGGGCATAGAGAAAGGAGGGGGATTATGTATTGTATGGTAGATTATGTGTGTGGAGCATGGAGATTAAGGGACAAGAGTAACAGGGAGAGGATGAGGGCTGTGGCGGCATGCATGTATCGCACCAAGTGTAGGAATAGGGTAATGTATGGTAGGGGATGGGAGTCGGCTTTTGCGGAGGGTACAGAGACATGAGTATGGGGATCTATGGGGGTCCTAACAAGGGGCTGGAGATCCAGGCTATAGGTGAGTGGGTGGTTGACAGGAGGTGAGTGCTTTGGGGGAAAGGTGAAATAGAGGTGTGGGGTTTGGAGGGGAGGGGCCGATAGAGGGCACGGAGGACTAATAACACCTGATTTGGGTGGGGACGCATGACTAGAGCAGAGGAAAGTATGCAAAAAGGGATGGTGTGAAAAAGGGGGGGGTCAGTAAGGGGAGAGTGAGGGTTTGTCCAGTACTGTGCATTTCACTTGGTGTGAGGAGGTTGTTTAAATATGGTATAGCGGCGTTCCTATGGAATGGGACGATGCAGTGCATTATGAGTGGTTGCATACGTGCATCTGTTGTCATTTCAATGTTATGGAAAACACAGTTACGGTGGTGTTACTCTGGGATATCAGTGCATGATTCGGTGTTTTGTTGGATGATGGGTTTGTTGCAGTAGATTTTAAAGTTTAAATTTGTATGTAATGTGATGACGTTGATATGAGGAATAAGATTGTTTTGTTTTTTTGGCATTCATGTATTTGGTGTTTCTTGAAGATGTGTAATGTTATACTTAATATTTGTGTGTTGTATTATGTGCGCCATATTTATGTATTGTATGTAACATGTTATTCTTGTGTGGGGCATTTCAGTGGTTCTTAGTGTTCATATTAATACGTCTAAGTGTGTAGACGTTGTCACATTTCATGTTGTAAATAATTTGTTGGGGTGTCAGTAGGGGTTTTAACGTAATTAGTTGTAATTCATGTATTACCACAATGCTAGAGACAGTGGTATCAGGCGAAGGGTACATATATTTATTATAACTTGTACATATTAGAATGTACATGTGTACATTCATTATTGACCATTATACGTGTTGTTTTGTGTATAGACAGTAAGCAAGAAAGATCATGTTTTGGATATATCATTGGTTTCCTGGAAAAAATCAATATATTGGTATGTCAGGATATTTAAGGTTTGTTGAAGATGGACATGGCTCAATGTGCTCCATTCTGGATATGTATGCACTTTGTTTTGAACAATTGATCATGAACATGGGGTTTATGTAGTGTGGGGGAGGGTTTGTAGGGGAGACAATTGGTATTTTATGATATGTATTAATCTCTTTCATGTGCATAGACTGTTCCTATGTGGCTGTTTTTGGTTAGTTGTTGTTGGTCTTTTGGATTTTCATAGTTTACTATTGTAATGTTTTATTTGTGTATAATGATTTTAAATAAAAATAAAAAAATAAAAAAATATATGTACTTATAACTCATTACAATTGTGACCATGTGTGGACGTGTCAGTGGCTCATTACTTTGTTCATGATTGTAACCATGTATATAGTAGTGTAGATGGTTCATTACCTTTGTAACTTGGTCATGATTGTGACCATGTATAGGAGTGTAGATGGTTCATTACCTTTGTAACTTGGTCATGATTGTGACCATGTATAGGAGTGTAGATGGTTCATTACCTTTGTAACTTGGTCATGATTGTGACCATGTATAGGAGTGTAGATGGTTCATTACCTTTGTAACTTGCCATGATTGTGACCAGATCTACCTGGAGTTCATTACCTTTGTAACTAGTTCAGCTATCATAACTTTGGGGTTCAGTCCCTGGACCCATTATGTACCTCTGTAGTCTTTTGACTACCACCCACAGGATGGGTATGGGGTGACTACCACCCACAGGATGGGTATGGGTGACTACCACCCACAGGATGGGTATGGTGTGACTACCACCCACAGGATGGGTATGGTGTGACTACCACCCACAGGATGGATATGGTGTGACTACCACCTACAGGATGGATATGGTGTGACTACCACCTACAGGATGGGTATGGGGTGACTACCACCCACAGGATGGGTATGGTGTTACTACTACCCACAGGATGGGTATGGGGTGACTACCACCCACAGGATGGGTATGGGGTGACTACCGCCCACAGGAGGGATATGGGGTGACTACCACCCACAGGATGGGTATGGGGTGACTACCACCCACAGGATGGGTATGGGGTGACTACCACCCACAGGATGGGTATGGGGTGCATAAAAAAGATATTAAACTAACTCTTGTACTCATTGTAACTCATCTACTGACTATATGTAGAGTATATATAGCCTTATTAATATTAAGTTAATTTTAAGTTTGCCCAAAATGCTCTGCATACTGAGGGGCTTTTGGCATGTACACCCAACTATTATATTACTCTGTACAACCATGTATCATGTCAAAATAAAATTATTATTATTATTATTATTATTGTTGTTATTATTATTGTTATTATTATTATTATTATTATTATTGTTATTATTATTATTATTATTATTATTACTATTATTATTATTATTATTGTTATTATTATTATTATTATTATTGTTATTATTATTATTATTATTATTATTATTATTACTATTATTATTATTATTATTATTATTATTATTATTGATTATTATTATTATTATTATTATTATTATTATTATTATTATTATTATTATTATTTATTATTATTATTATTTTTATTATTATTATTATTATTATTACAATGGGCAAATCCATGGATATTAGAGCAAGAAAAGCATTAATGACTGCAAAGAAAGTTCATGTAACAACTGGGGCATATAATAAATGCTTGGAATTAATGAGTGGTGAAACTATGTACATTGTTTATTTAAAACTGTATTTAGATTCATTAGAAAATAGATGTGAATTATACAAATTAGTGAAGAAAATCTGCTGGGAAATTGTTCAGATGAACAAGAAATGGTCCCCTTGATCAGCCAATACGTATTATGATCTAGAAGAGAAAATATTGTATTGTAAAGGTATGCCTTAAATAATTTTGAAAGTGTAAACAATGCAGTTAGCCAGCCTAGTAATGCAAATATGTCATTGACCAAACTCCCAAAACCATGTCTGGCTATATTTCATCCAGGAGACAACTGGGGACAATTCTGGTGTATATTCAAGGCGGCTGTACATAATTAGGAACGATCTTCCGTATGTCTCAAAATTATTTTACCTTTAAGGGCAGGTAAGAGGTGAGGCCCATATTTTAATACAAAGCTTTTCAAATGTTGACAATAGTCACAAAAGTAGTTGATTTGTTGGAGGTCACCTATAGTAGTTTAGAGCAAAGTTGGACCTAGTAACTATTGTAGTTAATTTAAAAACTCCAGAGCACAATTATAAAAATTTGCTCCAATTTGGATTCAAATTAAAAGCACTTTTAAAACTTTGAGAAAGAAGTTGGATGCATCTTATTGTAGCCAGTTGGCCCAGTGGCTAACGTGTTGGTCTGGAGTTTTACGAGTCTCAGACTGCGGGTTCAAGCCCCGCCCGAGGTGTGGTTTGAGTAAGAAGTATGATATGAATGGATCAGACTGGATACTGCCGGGATTCTCAACGTTTCCTCCGTCAGTACCCCCTCGGCTTCATGTATGTCTCCATTTACTTGCATACAAAACAATAGTAGACATTCCACGCCCAGCCTTGGTTGTGTGCGGGTGTATTGAGGAGACCTCTGGTGGCCGACTTGTGAGATTTTATTTTCACAGCCATGACGGAGGGATACAGGCGCCGCGTAAACACCATTGGTATTGAAGTACTTCAGGGAGCAGTTTATCCGTCAAACGTGGACGTTGTTTTGCCGGCTATACTTCGAGATTCTCTGGGTGTGGACCACTCAGAATTGTACGGCATAGCCCTTAACGGGGCACGACGGATCTTCGTGAAATTTGCATGTACGGCGGCGTATACCAGAGTTGTGGATAAATATCAGGACAAGCGGCTGGTGGTAATGCAAGGACTGGAGGTAGTGTAGGGACGTTTCGGCAACTTACAAGTGGATAAAGTTGCAAACGTCCCATTTGAAGCTGGGAAAGTGACATACAGGAAATGATGAAGATGTATGGGATTGTCCATGCTGTTACTGTTGGTAGATGGATGAATGGTCTTTACGCTGGTATGTTGGAAGGCACATATTCGGTAAAAATGACATTAAGGAATCCCATACCCTCCTTTATCTTAATGCATGGTTTTCGCACTCAGGTATATGTTACCTATGTTGGACAGGTGCGTACCTGCCGGTTGTGTGGGCAGACGGGGCACCTGGCGGTTGACTGTCAACGTAAAAGGCCTGAGGAGGGTAATGTCGGGAAGACGGATATACTACGGACGGATGAAGGAGTGCAACAGGACGAAGAATTGGCAAGGAAACAAGGAGATGGTGTGAAGGAGGGCATGGTACGTCAGGTATGGAGCGAGGAGGTGGAGCAGGAGGAAAGAGTACAGGGAGAGGTGGACAGGGTGCAGCCTGCAGAATCTTTGGTGACTGGTGTAACGTCTATGGACGAGAGTCAGAGGGATGTACGGGAGGAGGCTGAGATCTTGGAGGATCTGAATGAGTTCATTCGAGGTGGTCCATTGTCACTTGAGGAAGTGGCAGGGATGGGAATTGGGGAGAATCAAATTGATGTCAATGACGGCACTGAAGGATGAAGTGAAGTCCTGGGGAAGACAGGACATCAAGTTGAGGTTCAGGGTACAGTGTCAGTAGTGGTAGCAGAAATACATAGGGAAGAGAGTATGGAAGTAAGTGGAGACAAAGGGGAATCAAGGAAAAGGCCAGGGCAAGAATCTAAGGATGACCTATTAACTGCAGCACAAAGGCCTGGTAAGAAGGTGTGGGCGGATGTGGTGCAGGGAAAAGGAAGTAGGGTGAAGGGTAATGGTGATAGAAGGGATATAAAGGGTGATGGGAGGATTAAGGGAGGGTTGGAAGGAGCAACACATGGAAAACTAGACAAAAGAGTACTGAAGCAGAAGGGAAAACCCCAGCCCTTCACTTTAGGTGTGTAACGAACGATGAATGTTAATGGCCTCAGGAACGAGGTCAAACGTAAATGGGTTGAAGTAACATTGAAGAGGATGAGAGTAGATGTGATATTTTTCCAAGAACACAATTATCAAATAGGATCAGAACTGGTAGTTAAGGGGTATAGGGTTTTTGCGTGTGATGCAGGGGCTTTCAAGGGTGGGGTGATGGTGGGTATTAGAGAGTCCAGTCCTTTTACCTTGTCATCATGGGAGCATGTGGGAAGTCGAGTGGTAAGGGTGAACGGGAGGGGTGGGGTACAAGTAAGTTTCCTTGGGGTATATATGCCGGCTGTTGCTAATAGGAGTATCAAGGATGATTTTGTTAATAACGAGTTGACGTATGCTTTCAGAGGATTGCCCCAAGAGCATTATAGCTGGGGATTGAATAGTGTGATTCGGATTAGGATGGAGCCCGAAGGGGGTGTTTTGGGGTCTCTAAGGGATGTATTGGGGGCGGTGGGGTGGTGGATGTGGTGGGGGAAGGGATGAGTTGGTGGAATATACTTTCTTAAGGAATAATTATGCGGCAAGACTGGATCAAATATATGTGACAAGGTCGGTGGATGTGCGAAAGGTGGAATGCTTTGATTTGGGTTTTTCAGATCACAGGGTGTGTTATTTGAAGGAGGGTGGGAAGGGGTTGTGCATGTGTATAAGAGTTTTTGGAAATTGAATACGAGGTTATTGGAAAGGGAAGGGAGGAGGAGGCATTTGAGCAGTGGTGGGAAGGGTTGTGGAGGGGGATAGGATAAAGTCAGTTGTTAAATGGTGGAATGAGACGGGGAAAGTGGAAATTAGAAAGCATTATGAGAGGGTTGGCGGTGAGGAAATGAGGTATAGGTATGGGTATCAGAGGTATTTGGAGGGCTTTTAGGTGAGTGTCAGGGTGGGGATTGGAGGGAAAGAATTATGGTGAGGTGGTAGAGTTGAGGGCAAAGTTAAGGGAAATACAGGAGGAGAGATTTCATGGACTAAGGATTCGAAGTGGTATGGAAGAAGTTTTGTGGGGGAATAAAGTGTCAAAGGTAGTGTTAAGAAATTTTCAACGGCGAAGGAAAGGTATGTTGATAGAGTCATTGAAGGTGGAAGGGGGTGAGAGGGTATCAGGAGGGAAACAGTACTGAGGACAACGGAGGGGATGGGGGGGTACGCAGAGGGTTGGTTTTGTAACAAATATGAAAAGGGGGAGACAGATGAGGAGGCTAAAGGTAGGATATTGAGGGGAATTGGGAAATTATTAGGTGAGGAAGAGAGGAAGGAATGTGAGGGGGAAATTTTGGAGGAGGAGGTATGGGAGGCGGTGAGGGGTTTGAGATTGGGAAAGTCGCCTGGCATAGACGGGTTGCCGGGGGAATTGTATGTTAAGCATTGGCAGGTTTTGAAGGGGGTAATCGTTAAAATGGTAAATGAACTGAAAGAGGAGGGGAATATGGGTGAGTCGATGAGAACGGGGGTTGTAGTACTAGTGGCGAAAGGGGGGTATCAGGAGGGGTTAGGTGATTATAGGGGAATAGCATTATTGACTGCAGATTATAAAATATTTGCAAAGGTTTTAGCAAACATGATCAAAAGAGGGTTAGGGGGAATGTTGCATGAGGGACAATACGGGGTGCCGGACGGAGTATCAGAACGGGCATAGACGTATAAAGCAGTTTATTGAGAATAGTCAGATGGGAGGAGTATTGGGGTGGATTGGCAGAGGGCATATGATAGGGTGGACAGGGAAATGTTATTGGATATTTTGGGTAGGCAAGGGTTTGGGGAGGTAGTTATAGGATGGGTTTGAACTTTGTATGAGAGGGCTTTAGTTAGGGTGCAAATTAATGGGAATGTGGGAAGAAAGGTGGAGATGAAGAAGGGTCTGCGGCAGGGATGTCCGCTGTCCAGATCCTTTTTGCCTTATTACAGGATCCGTTTTATAGGTTGGTGGAGGAGGAGGTTTTACGGAGGGTGACATGGAGGAGGATGCAGAGGGGGGTATTGTTGGTTATGTAGATGATACTACAGTGTTGGTCAGGTCTGAGAAGCAGTTGAGTATGATCAATGAGTTGGTTGAAAAGTTTGGGAAGGCAACGGAATGAGGGTGAATAAGGAAAATCTAATTTATTGGAGGTAGGCAGTTGGTCGGGGGAACGTTGGAGAAACGGGAGGGATGGAGTTGTGTGAAACTATAAAAATATGTGGGATAGTGTTCAGTGCTGATCCTTTGGTGGCTAGAGAGGTAAATTCAAGATTGGTAGTGGATGCTGCTATTGATAGGATGAAGGGATGGGGAATGAGAGAGGTAACTTTGTTGCAAAGGGTGGTAGTTATTAACGTTTTAGTGTATAGTAAATTGTGGTTTAGGGCGGTGGTATATCCTCTTAGAGTGGATGTGCAGCGGTTGTTGAAGTACGTGTTGAAGTTTGTATGGGGGAATGGAAGACATTGGATGTGTAGGGAAGTAGTGGAAACGAGGGAGGTGGGGGGTTAGGGTTGGTGCCCTTGAGGTGTAGGTTAAGGAGTGTTTTGGAGGCATGAGTTTTGATGAGGGAAGGAGAGGGGGACGAAACGTGGATTGGTGATGAAGGAGGTGTGAAGGTGGTGGGGAGGAAAGGATATATTGCTTTGTGAGGCTATTTTACGAGGGTTATTGGTTATGAAGGAGCCGGGAAGGTGTAGAGTGCTCGTTGGATAGGTTGGGGATGGAGAGAATGGAGATGCAAGGGAGTGAGGTTTATCCTTTGTATGATTGGAAAGGAATTTGGGGGTGGTTAAAGAAGTTGAAGGTGCACCCAAGGGTGAGGGAAACAGGGTATAGGTTTTTCAGGGTATTTTGGCGTCCAGGGCCCAGCTTTATGTAATGGGGTTGAGTGGGGATGGGTATTGTCGTAGGTGTGGGGAGATAGATACAGCGATCACGCCATCTATTTTTGTGAGGGTTTGGAGGCAGTGAGGAAATGGTTTGGGGGGTTTTGAGGATGGTAGGTGGGAGGGGGATCCGTTTTGAGGGCTTTGAGTTTAGATTTGGGAAGTTCTCGAGCATACGTAGAGGGATGTCTTATTTGGTGTTGGATTTTATACATATATCTTGGGGTATGAGGGACGAGAGGGATGGTTCGAATAAGGGCTTTAGGGGCGGGGTTTTATAGGACAAAATGTAGGAATCGGAGTTTGTATAGTGGGGTATGGAACAGGGCTTTTTCGAGTGGTTATCAAGAGATGACAGTGAATAGCATGTTGAGGGTGCCAAGGTGAAAGGACTGGTGTTGATTATGGTAGAAGTCACGGGAGGTGAAATGGGTAGAGGGTGGGTAGGAGGATAGTAATGTAGGTAGGAGGGGAGAGGGGGTGGGGGTTTGTGTTTAAAGGGATTGGGAGGAGGGGGTAGTAGCTGGGCATTCTAGGTCTGACAATAGATCAGGGAATGGGCGGGGAATCTTTCTGGTTCAGTGCTCTAGTCTGGGAAATAAGATAAAAAAGTAGTGGTATTGTTCATAGAGACACCTTGAGGTAATGGGAATATTATGATTATGCTCTAGTGTCTAGTGTAATGTAGTGAGGTGCTATGTTGTTTGGCATATGTAATTTATGTTGATAATTATAAGCGTTCATATGTTTGGAACGCTCTTATGTATGTAATATGTACATATACCTGTCTCTTAATGTGTAATGTCAGGATTAGAATTAAGGAATATTATTAGAATAACAGCAAAGGAAAGTAATATGTGTATTTAAGTATATTAATGTTTTATATACGGTTAGGTGTGGTGCGAGTGCACTGCGATGTCAGTGAGAGACAGTCCAAGTTTAATTGTTTCATCTTGTGGAGAACATTTGCCTGGTTTAGGATTATCTGTGTTAACGTAGTCGTTAGTTATTATTGTGATATTTATAATTTACATACTTGACAGAATTCAAGAGGATGCATAGAAATAATGGTACCATGTAATATATAGTTCTGATTGTACAATTTAGTGTAGATAGTACAATTTAGTGTAGATTTAGGGGTGTAGGGTGTGCTATGTACACATATAGTTGGTTTACTCAAAGATTTCGGAGGGAGTTTTATGTTAGGAAGGTTAAGGAGGGGGGGGGCATATTGCTTTTGTAAGTTTTGACTAGTGGTTTTTTTTTTTTTTGTTCATAGAGGCTCCTTGATGTTATGAGCAATATGATGATCATGTATTCGTAAATAAGTATAATGTGGTGAGTTTCTATGTCGATTAGAATATGTAAATTATGTTGGTAATTATAAGCGTTCATATGTTTAGAACGTTTCCATGTGTGTAATATGTATATATACCTGTTTCTTAATAAAATATAAAAAAAAAAAAAAACTTGCATACAAAAATTTATCGATATCATAAAGGGACAGAAAAACAAGAAGTTCAGAAAAAAAAATTATTCAGGTTTTGCACAAAAATAGCATACAAATATTTATCCTTTGCCATGTCATGTTTTACCCTCAAGGGGTAAATTTACCCCTTGGGGGTAAAACATGACCCCATAAGGGGTAAATTTACCCCTGGTTGAGAATCACTGAGATATTGAGTGGTACTTTGCAAAATAAATTGACTAGTAAGACTGTAGAGTTGTTAGTTAATAAATACCATAAAATATATTTCTTTTTTTGGAGGAAATAATAGTAGGAATTCAAGAATTAATTGTCCAACTACAGACTAGTCAACCAAATACAGTGGTGTCTCGAGTTACGAGCAGCTCCCAACTCCAACAATTATGTAAGTGTATTTTTGTAAGGGCTTTTGTAAGTGTATTTTTGGGGGTCTGAAATGGATTAATCTAATTTACATTATTCCTTATGTGAACAAATTCGTTCGGTATCGGCACTTGAACAGCATTCTGGAACTAATTAAGTTCGTAACTCGAGGTACGAACCACGAATAAAGGGTCAATCACAAGAAATTAAGAGGAATAAAAACTTAAATAATGGGTTAATAATGGGCAAGTCAAGCAAAAAAAAAGGGATTGTCTTTTTTGTCAAGAAATTGTAATGCATAAGATTCCTGGAATGTAAAGGTGGATAATGTAAAGGAATTTGACAGGTGTATCAGATGTTTAGGCTGTCATAATGTGAAGGAACTTGACAGATGTATCAGGTGTTTAGGCTGTCATAATGTGAAGGAACTTGACAGATGTATCAGATGTTTAGGCTGTCATAATGTGAAGGAACTTGACAGGTGTATCAGATGTTTAGGCTGTCATAATGTGAAGGAACTTGACATGTGTATCAGGTGTTTAGGCTGTCATAATGTGAAGGATTGCTGTGCTAGATAATTGTTACCAGTGTCAGAAGACACCATATTGCACCGTGCAGGTGTTTGTATAATGATAATGATGATAACCCTGGCACAGCTGTTACAAATGTAAAAGTAGCAGCTGATGTAAATAATGATGGAATTGCTGAAGTAGCTTTACCCAGAGTGAATGTAAATATTCCAGATTACCTGGAGAGGGTTTCGGGGGTCAACGCCCCCGCGGCTTTGTTACATGAAGGATCCCAACGCACATTTACAAAACACAATTTTGCCTTAGAGGCATGACAGTGCAAAATAGAAAACCTGAAAATTTGAAACTGGACTTTTATCCGAAAAAAGTCCTAACTGTACGACACGGTGTATATTAATGGTGGCCTGAGCAGTGAGAGGAAATGTATTACTGCATAGTGGATAGGCTGCTAGAGAGGTTATCTACACTAGGATGTAGTGAAGCTTACTAGACAGCTTTCATAGAATGGTATAGACTTGGCATTCTCCTCTGCAGATAATGACTCGGTACGACCAATAAATATTTTAATAAGGCGTGATTATTATGCCTCATTTGTAAAAGGTATAGTGAACAAATGTGGCATCACTCTGCTAAAAACAACGGGAAGCCAAGTTGTGTATGGTAGGCTTATCCACTTTAATAATGGATGATTAAAGGAGTCAGTAAATGTGGTGACTGTCTTGCTAATGAGAGAGTGACCTAGTCTAAATATTCCTTAACAGACGACGATGTTGAGCCAGTATATAAATTATGGGAGCTGGACACCATCGGAATTAATGTCAATGAAGTCCAGATGACTCTTTACCCAGGAACAATGTTAAAAATGAATTGTTAGTTATAGAATGGTTAGTAAGTTTATTCAGGTATACACAAATACAGTTAAATAGATTATCATATATAGCAGCATCTGTGTAGAGAACCCTCCAGGATAACTTATTAAAACCACAGCTCCACGAGTTGAACAAGACACCAGAATTATTGACTCATATTGTGAAATAATTAATGAACAATTAAAGAATAAGTTCACAGAAGAGTTACCTCCTGATCAGCCAAAGATTTATGGTCAATACTTACCGCACCACGGACTTAAAAACCTCTCTAAAATTTTCTACTTCCCTGAGAATAGTTTTCAATTGGATCACTAAATTAAGGATGTGCCAAGCCTAAATGACTGATTAATGACAGGTCCGTCGTTGACACAAAGATTGGGAGACATAATACTAAAACTTCAGGGTAAAGAATTATGCCTTTACAGCTGACATAAGTAAAGCTTTCCTACGAGTGGCTTTACAGGAGACAGACCGGGATTGTTTCTTGTGCCCTGAGAATCTTAGAGACCCACTTAGTCCCTCTGAAGACTTTCCGCTTTAGGAGCGTACTATCGTACTAGTATTTGGCGCTACATCCAGTCGGTTCCTGGTTCAACTGACTATAAATATTTACCTCAACAAGTTAACAGTTTTATACGGACAATTTCCTGTGTGTAACGTCAATTGACGAGGAACTGATGAAGATATATGCAAAGGTTAACAAGGTAATACAAAGTGCAAATATGCCAGTGAGGAAACCAAATAGCAATTCGTCCAAATTAAAGGACAAAATAAATAAGGATTACCCTGGAGATGAAGTTACTAGATGTAGTAACATACTAGGATTAACCTGGGATACCGAACTAGATTTATTATTGTTAAAGCCTAATAATTATGGTATGCCCAATAAATTGACCAAGAGAACCTTGCTGAGATTTCCAAATGCTTCGATCCACTAGGCTTAGTGTCGCCCCTTGCAGTAAGAGGGAAATTGTTAATACAAGAAGCATGGAAGCTTAAAAGTGTTTGGGAAGAAGCACTGCCGAAGAAATTTATTAAAAAATGGGAAGAATTAATAGGAGATTATGTACAAATACCAATATTGGAGTTCACACGTGATGTAGCAAGTCAAGATAATGTACTGCACATTTTTTGCGATGCTTCAAAATTGGTAGATGGCATAACATCTCCAGAAAAAGTTTTTTTTAGTGCCAAAAAAAGACTTGCAAGAAATGACAGCAATCTTACACCAACTGAAAACTCTCTTGGAACAGAGACACAGTCATTAGCCTCCACTCCAGAATAACAGATATTAGAGCCAGCAAATAACCCCCTAAATTCCATCAATATAACGACATTTGTCTTTGCAAACATACAGGGTCTAAAGCCGTCAACAAACAACAAAATTCCCTACATCAAGGGACTACTCACGGAGTCAAATGCAATGTTTGCAGCATTCACAGAGACCCACATAAAGGATCATTTTAACAACGAAATATAGATCCCAGGTTATAACCTATTCAGATGAGACAGACTAAACAGGTAACAAGGGAAGGTTGGTCTGTATGTCATTTAAAATGGAGGATTGTAGTAAATAATGTTTTAGCAGAGATCAACCCAGGAGGCAGCAGCAACTCAGATGAAAATTCACACACACACGAACTATTAAATCTCTGCACCAAATTCACCTTAAACCAGCAAATATTAGAGCCTACAAGACTAGAAAATACGCTGGACCTCATCTTCACTAACAACGACGATCTGATATATAACAGTATCAAAGACAATACACTCAGATCACAACATAATAGAGGTACAGACATGTATGCACAGGACTCCTGACCAGCAAAATGTGATCAGTCATGAAGGTCTCTTCACAAAATTTAATTTCAATAACAAAAACATACAATGGGATCAAGTCAACCATGTCCTAAATGAAACAAGTTGGGAAGATATCTTAAACAACACGGATCCGAACAGTTGCCTAGAAAAAAATAACTGTGGTTCTTGAGATCTGCTCAAGGCACATTTCATTAAGAAAAAGAAAGAGAAGATATAATGAGGATTCTCTTCAAATCGCTTATTCTCTCTAGGTTGGAATACTGCTGTACACTAACTGCCCCCTTCAAGGCTGGCGACATTGCTGACCTGGAGAGTGTACAAAGAACTTTCACAGCACACATAAGTACAATAAGGCACCTAAATTACTGGGAACGGTTAAAATATCATGATTTGTGTTCCCTGGAATGCAGGCGAGAGTGAGACATAATAGTATACACTTGGAAAATCCTGGAGGGGAAAAGAGAGGTTAAGAGAGTGGTTAAAGCAAAAGACTCTGCAGGAGATGTAACATTCTCCCAATGAAAAGCAGGGGTGCCACGAGTACATTGAGAGACAACACCATAAGTATCTGAGGCCCAAGACTGTTCAACTGCTTCCCACCATACATAAGGGGGATTACCAATAGACCCCTGGATGTCTTCAAGACCCCTGGCTGTCTTCAAGAACACTGGCTGTCTTCAAGACTCCTGGCTGTCTTCAAGACTCCTGGCTGTCTTCAAGACTCCTGGCTGTCTTCAAGACTCCTGGCTGTCTCCAAGAAGGCACTGAAGAGGCACCTAAAGTCAGTACCTGACCAGCCGGGCTGTGGTTCGTACGTCAGTTTGCGTGCGGCCAGCAGTAACAGCCTGGTTGATCAGACCCTGATCCACCAAGAGGCCTGGTCTCAGACCGAGCCGCGGAGGCGTTGACCCCCGAAACCCTCTCCAGGTACACTCCAGGTATGGAGGGGTAGCTTATGTTCAATGTAATACATGATTGTATTTCTCTCATGTCAAAGGTGGCTCCCATTAAAGAACGTACATTGCCTCAATTAGAATTAAGAGATAAATTGCAGGAGATAAAGATTAGCGACACTGTGATTGGCTCTGATAATGTGGGTAGTAGGTTGGTAGACAGCAACCCCCCAGGGAGGTACTACCGTCCTGTGGTAGTAGGTTGGTAGACAACAACCACCCAGGGAGGTACTACCGTCTTGTGGTAGTAGGTTGATAGACAGCAACCACCCAGGGAGGTACTACCGTCCTGTGGTAGTAAGTTGGTAGACAGCAACCACCCAGAGAGGTACTACCGTCCTGTGGTAGTAGGTTGGTAGACAGCAACCACCCAGGGAGGTACTACCATCCTGTGGTAGTAGGTTGGTAGACAGCAACCACCCAGGGAGGTACTACCGTCCTGTGGTAGTAGGTTGGTAGACAGCAACCACCCAGGGCGGTACTACCGTCCTGTGGTAGTAGGTTGGTAGACAGCAACCACCCAGGGAGGTACTACCGTCTTGTGGTAGTAGGTTGATAGACAGCAACCACCCAGGGAGGTACTACCGTCCTGTGGTAGTAGGTTGGTAGACAGCAACCACCCAGGGAAGTACTACTGTCCTGTGGTAGTAGGTTGGTAGACAGCAACCACCCAGGGAGGTACTACCGTCCTGTGGTAGTAGGTTGGTAGACAGCAACCACCCAGAGAGGTACTACCGTCCTGTGGTAGTAGGCTGGTAGACAGCAACCACCCAGGAGGTACTACCTGTCCTGTGGTAGTAGGTTGGTAGACAGCAACCACCCAGGGGGGTACTACCGTCCTGTGGTAGTAGGTTGGTAGACAGCAACCACCCAGGGGGGTACTACCGTCCTGTGGTAGTAGGTTGGTAGACAGCAACCACCCAGGGAGGTACTACCGTCCTGTGGTA
>WNWK01015884.1:0-46485 GCA_009830355.1 Cherax destructor | reverse complement strand
TTAACAGGCTGACTCTTGCACATCACAGTTGAAAGGTAACCGAATTACTCAAGAAAGTGTTCATGAAACTGAACATCATGCAAGAGTAAGCTTGTTCACAGTAAAAATGCGATAATTTTATACCTGAACAAAATTTACTGCCACTCTTATTTCTCATTTACATAAACGACCTACCGAATGCATCACAACTACTCAAACCCATTTTATTTGCAGATGACACAACATATGTCTTCTCTCACCCAAATCCAGTCATACTGGCCAACACTGTTAATGCCGAATTACAGAAAATAACAACATGGATGACGACAAATAAACTTACTCTCAATACTGACAAGACCTACTTCATACAGTTTGGAAACAAAGCTACAAATGTTCCACTTAACATAACACTAAATGGTGCACCCATCACAAGACTCAAAGAGGGAAAATTCCTAGGAATCCACCTTGACAGTAGTCTTAAATTCCAAACTCATATACAACAAATTTCCAAGAAAATCTCAAAGACAGTAGGTATATTATCTAAGATACGCTATCATGTGCCACAACCAGCTCTCATTGCACTATATCATTCTCTTATCTACCCTTATCTCAGCTATGGAATCAGTGCATGGGGCTCAACAACATTAAATCACCTTAGACCACTCATAACCCAGCAAAAGGCTGCAGTCAGGATGATAACAAATTCCCACTCTAGACAACATACTCCACCTATATTCAGAACATTAAAACTACTCACCGTAAAAAATATTCACACCTATTCATGTGCCATCTACATACATAAAACTCTACATGCTAATATCAACCCTCCGCTCAAAATTCTCCTCAACAACTTTAATAGGTCCCACGACCATGACACAAGACACAGATCACTATTTGACATACCCCGAGTCCATACTAACCAATGTAAAAATTCTATGTACATAAAGGACCCCAGAATCTGGAATTCATTACCAGTAAATTTTAAGTTAACCTTGTCCGAAAATCAATTCAAGACTCTTCTCAAAAATCACCTACTCACACTATACTAAATACTCATACTGTAACAAACTTTCAAACCCAATGTTATTTTACTTAAGATAATCTCAATTTATATGTCATCCTCCTTAACACTTGTTCAATATCATATCATCATATTGTTCATTTAAATATTATAGTATCATCATTTTGTTAAATAGAAATAAAATTTATAACTAGAAGAAACTCAATAAAGTTTCTAGTATTGTTATTATACTAGTAATGCATCAACATATTGTAACTTGAATTAAAATATACAACTAAACTAAACTCAACCAATTTCTCTTGTATTGTCTTTTTATTGTATGTATAATCAGATTAAAATTTTAAATAATACAGAACTAGAATAAACTCAATCAATTTCTCTAGCATTAAGTCTTTAGTGAATAAGTCTTTAGAATAAGCTGCCCCTAATGCCATGGCATGCCAGTGGCTCTCCTTGCATTACAGTTTTATAATTGTAACTACCAATAACAATGTACACTTGTAACATGCATTGAAATAAAAATATTATTATATTATTATTATTATTATTATTATTGAAACATAATAGTTTTATAATTTTGGATCATTTACAGTTTTATGTCTTCATAATAAAATTATTAAACAAGGTTAAACAAATGAAATCAATAATTTGTGTTGCAATAACAAATTATATGGTCATTAGATGAGTTACAAGGAGCACAAGGGTACATGAGGATGGATTTCTTTATATTAGGTTGTATTAATTATAACAGTTTTATACCTGGAGTTTACCTGGAGAGAATTCCAGAGGTCAACGCCCCCGCAGCCCGGTCTGTGACCAGGCCTCATGTTGGACCAGAGCCTGATCAACCAGGCTGTTACTGCTGGCCGCACGCAGTCCAATGTACGAACCACAGCCTGGCTGGCCAGGTACCGACTTTAGGTGCTTGTCCAGTGCCTGCTTGATGACAGCCAGGGGTTTGTTGGTAATCCCCCTTATGTATGCTGGGAGGCAGTTGAACAATCTTGGGCCCCTGACACTTATTGTGTTGTCCCTCAACGTGCTAGTGGCACCCCTGCTTTTCATTGGGGGGATGTTACATCGCCTGCCGAGTCTTTTGTTTTCGTAGGGAGTGATTCTCGTGTGCAAGTTTGGTACTAATCCCTCGAGAATTTTCCACGTGTATATAATAATGTATCTCTCCCGCCTGCATTCTAGGGAGTACAGGTTTAGGAACTTCAAGCGTTCCCAGTAATTGAGGTGGTTTATCGCAGTTATGCGCGCCGTGAAGGTTCTCTGTACATTTTCAAGGTCAGCAATTTCACCTGCCTTGAAAGGTGCAGTTAGTGTGCAGCAATATTCCAGCCTAGATAGAACAAGCGATCTGTAAAGTGTCAACATGGGCTTGGCATCCCTGGTTTTGAAGGTTCTCATTATCCATCCTGTCACTTTTCTAGCAGATGCGATTGCTACGGTGTTATGGTCCTTGAAGGTGAGATCCTCTGACATGATCACTCCCAGGTCTTTGACATTAGTTTTTCGCTCTATTATGTGGTTGGAATTAGTTTTGTACTCCGATGAGATTTTAATTTCCTCACGTTTTCCGTATCTGAGTAATTGAAATTTCTCATCATTGAACTTCATATTGTTTTCTGCAGCCCGTTTAAAGATTTGGTTTATGTCTGCTTGGAGTCTTGCAGTGTCTTCAACGGTGGATACTGTCATGCAGATTCGGGTGTCATCTGCAAAGGAAGACACGGCACTGTGGCTTATATCCCTGTCTATGTCCGATATGAGGATGAGGAACAGGATGGGAGCGAGTACTGTGCCTTGTGAAACAGAGCTTTTCACATTAGCTGCCTCAAACTTTACTCTGTTGACTACTACTCTTTGTGTTCTACTTGTTAGGAAATTATAGATCCATCTACCAACTTTTCCTGTTATTCCTTTATCACGCATTTTGTGTGCTATTACACCATGGTCACACTTGTCAAAGGCTTTTGCAAAGTCTGTGTATATAACATCTGCATTCTGTTTGTCTTCTAGAGCATCTAGAACATGGTCGTAGTGGTCCAGTAGTTGGGACAGACAGGAGCGACCTGCTCTAAACCCGTGCTGCCCTGGGTTGTGTAATTTATGGGTATCTAGATGAGTGGCGATCTTGCTTCTTAGAACCCTTTCAAAGATTTTTATGATATGGGACGTTAGCGCTATTGGTCTGTAGTTCTTTGCTATTGCTTTACTACCCCTTTTGTGGAGTGGGGCTATGTCTGTTGTTTTTAGTAACTGCCGGACGACCCCAGTGTCCATGCTCCCTCTCCATAGGATGTTAAAAGCACGTGATAGGGGCTTCTTGCAGTTCTTGATGAACATGGAGTTCCATGA
Organism: Cherax destructor; assembly: GCA_009830355.1. NCBI lineage: Eukaryota > Metazoa > Arthropoda > Malacostraca > Decapoda > Parastacidae > Cherax > Cherax destructor. The sequence goes on along the minus strand of WNWK01015884.1, from coordinate 43,121 downwards.
GTCTGGGCCTGGAGCGGAGTGCATGGGCATGTCATTTATCGCCTTTTCAAAGTCATTTGGCGTCAGGGTAATGTCAGATAGGCTTGTGTCTATCAAGTTCTGTGGTACTCTCATAAAAAAATCATTTAGATCTTCGACTTTAACTCTGGTTAGCGGCTCGCTAAAAACTGAGTCATACTGGGACTTTAATAGCTCACTTATTTCCTTGCTGTCGTCTGTGTAGGACCCATCCCGTTAAAGTAGGGGCCCAATACTGGATGTTGTTCTCGACTTTGATTTGACATAAGAAAAGAAATACTTTTGGTTTCTTTCAATTTCATTTATGGCTTTTAGTTTTTCCCGCGTTTCTTGATTCCTGTAAGATTCCTTTAGTTTTAGTTTGATGTTCGCTATTTCTCTGACCAGTGTCTCCCTACGTATTTGGCCTCTTGTTGCCGCTCTGTTATTCTTTGCCTTCGCCTGTATAGGGAGCGCCTCTCTCTTTCCAGTTTACATCTTCTCCTCCTTTTCCTTAAGGGATTATTATTATAATCAAAAGAAGCGCTAAACCACAAGGGTTATACAGCTTTCCTTAAGGGAATTTGCCTTGAGCAAATCTCAAATGCCACAGAGTTAATTTGTTCTAGACATAGGTTAGGATCCGTGATGCTTAGGCTATCTTCCCAGTTTATATCGTTTAGGACTTGGTTTACTTGGTCCCTTATGTTTTTGTTATTGTAGTTAAATTTGGAGAAGGCTCCCTCGCAACTGATCACATTTTGTCGGTCTGCCCCCCCCCCCCGCATACATGTCTGGACCTCTATTATGTTGTGATCTGAGTATATTGTTTTTGATATGATGACATTTCGTATCAGATCATCATTGTTAGTGAAGATGAGGTCCAGTGTATTCTCCAATCTTGTAGGCTCTATTATTTGCTGGTTTAAGGTGAATTTGGTGCAGAGATTTAAAAGCTCGTGTGTGTGTGAGTTTTCATCTGAGCTGCCTCCTGGTGTTATCTCTGCTACCACATTGTTTGCAATATTTCTCCATTTTAGGTGCCTTAGGTTGAAATCCCCCAGGAGCAAGATGTTGGGGGCAGGAGCTGGAAGGTTTTCCAGACATTGGTCAATTTTCAGAAGCTATTCCTGGAATTGTTGGGACGTTGCATCCGGAGGCTTGTATACAACCACGATGACCAGGTATGATTCTCGATCTTTACTGCTAAAACTTCAACTACATCATTTGAGGCATTTAGTAGTTCTGAGCATATAAGTGACTCTGTGATATACAGGCCAACATTCCCCCTTTGCCTGTTCACTCTGTCACATTTGTATAGGTTGTAGCCCAGGATCCATATTTCATTGTCCAAGTGATCCTTTATGTGGGTCTCTGTGAAAGCCACAAACATTGCATTTGACTCTGTAAGTAGTCCACGGATGTAAGGTATTTTGTTGTTCGTCGCTGGCTTTAGATCCTGTATACATATTTGCAAAGATGAATGTCTTCGGATTGGCGGTATTGGTGGTATGGGAGGGAGGTCTTTTTCTGCTGTCATTGTGTGAGAGAATTTTCTCCCACACTTCACCAATCGGCTTTGCTTGGTCTTGTGGATCCTCGAGCAGGGTAGTCACTTCCTCACTGTTTTCGTCAGTGAAGGAGTGAGTAAAGTGTTGTGCGGGTGTGTGTTTCGCTGGGAATCGAACCCAGACACTCGCCGAATGAAGTGAGAGCTTCAGCCACCAGGCTAAAGTGATCCTTTATGTGGGTCTCTGTGAAAATCGTGAACATTTCGTTTGACTCTGTAAGCAGTCCACGGATGAAAGGTATTTTGTTGTTTGTTGCTGGCTTTTGACCCTATATATTTGCAAAGATGAATTTCGTCGTATTGATGGTATGTGAGGGGTCTTTTTTTTCTGGCACTAATATCTGTCATTTTGGAGTGGAGGCCACTGACCATGATTCCACTTCAGAAATGATCGGAGTTGGTGTATGATTTCTGTCATTTCCTGCCAGCTTGTTTTCCTTCCTGGCACTAAAATACCTCTCTCTCTGTGGTGGTTGTGGCAATCCAGGTTTTTCCATGGTCTGGATGTTCTGTATCGTCGTCCCCTTTAGGTGGTGTGCCTGACAATATAAGTTATAACATTGTCTTTCCTAAACTGAAGAGTGACACATTTCAGGGTGGAAAAGCTTACAGGAAGGAAGGTTGCATTTTCCTGTTGTCATATGGGCACAGCATTTTCTGGGTTTATTTAGTTTAATATCTTTATTATGCACCCCATACCCATCTTGTGGGTGGTAGTTCAAAGATTACAGAGGTACATAATGGGTCCAGGGATTAGGCCCCAAAGTTTTGATAGCTGAGCAAGTTACAAAGGTAATGAACTCAGGTAGATCTGGTCACAATCATGACAAGTTACAAAGGTATTTACAGATTACAGAGGTACATAATGGGTCCAGAGACTGGGCCCCAAAGTTTTGATAACTGAACAAGGTTCAAAGATAATGAACTCACAAGTTTCAAATGTAATGAACTCACAAGTTTCAAAGGTAATGAACTCACAAGTTTCAAAGGTAATGAATCATGTAAATAAGTAAATTTACTTACGTTTATAGGTGGTTACAATCATGAACAAATTATAAAGTAATGAGCAATTCACACTTCCACACCCGGTCACAACTGTAATGAGTTCTTGGTGCAAATATTAATTGTTGGGTCTCTCTCACACACACACACACACTTACACACACACACGTGGTAATGCTTTATTTACAGGGAGCAAAGTCAAAGTATTTTTCCAGAATGGTCTGTAATATACCACTGTGGATAAATACTTTGACATATCTTGAACATTTCTGAGTGAGTTGTATCTGAATTCATTAATTTTATCGCACTCCAGTACATAATGACGCAGGGTGTGACAATAGTCCATCTGGCAAAGTTTACATTTCGTTTGGTCTACATCTGGTGGTGGTGATTTAACCTGCCAAAGATACTTATAACCCAGCCAGAGGCAGGCGGTAGTGACATCCAAGAGTCTTCTTATTTTGTTGGATGCACCATAGACATGTGGCTCCTCCTGCCTAATAGAATGATGATAGATGGACTGACTGGTGTCAATCTCCCTGAGTCTTTAGTCAATAAAATTCAGTTGAAGTTCTTTTCGTATTATTGTTCTCAAACTGCTAACTGACAAGCCAAGATTGTAATCTACCCCCTCTTTGAAAGCATAAAACTTAGCCAATTTATCAGTTCTATCATGCATCTGAAGACCAATGTGAGATGGAATCCACAGCATGTGCACTCTGACTCTACTATCAACAATCCTACCATACCTGTGCCTGGCTTCTGACACAAGCATGCTACAATTTATTCTTAATGAGTTGAGAGCATTTATGGATGACAGAGAATCAGTTACAATTAAAGTGTCAACCTTAGATACATGGATGCATTTGAGTGCAAGGAGTATGGCAAACAGTTCTGTTTGAAGGGTAGAGGCCCAGTTATTGATGTGTGCTCCAATTTCTTTAAGAGACCCATCACTCTGCATGACAACAGCAGCACTACCAGCTGCACCAGTGGATTGGTGAACAGAACCATCAACGTAAATAATTTGTGAGAGAGTGTGCTATGTGACAAAGTTAACAATACAGCTTAAGGCATCATGTTTGGCTTCAAGGCAAAGCTTTGGTTGTGATTTAAGAAGTAATTTGGGGGGAAATGGAGGGATGGTAGTTTGGAATGGAATAATATTCAATGGAGCGGAGAAGTGCCGCTGTTGCCTCCCAGGTTACACAGCCATTCACAACTGTAGGACAGATCAGCGAGGGGGTGGAATATTACTCAGATCAACTTGAATGTATCAATAACTCTTGCATAAGGGATGAGCATGAAGCATATATTATAGCTAAATTTAAATCAAAAGACCTACAAAAACCCTCACAGTGATAAACATCTACAGATTACCACAGTCAAACATTCACCATTTTAGTGAAAAACTAGGTAACCTGATAACTGATGCACACATGAACAAGGACATTTGCTGTCACAGGAGATTTCAATATAAATCTCCTACGTGACCAGGACCACAAGTAACAGAATTCACAAACACTATGAGCAACTGCTTGTTACTACCAACAATATCAAAACCTACAAGAGTCTCCGAGACTAGTACCTCATTAATAGACCACATCTGGAACTAATACTATATCCCTCTAAAATCAGGCATAATCACAGACAACACCACAGACCACTATCCGACCTTTCTCATAACTAACCTTGGTAAATTGCCCCTAGATATTACAAAAGTTACCTTCAGACTACATAACGAGTCAGCTGTAAATAACTTTATAACAGCTATGATTAACATTGACTGGCATAATGAGTTAGAAACATATACAGATACTAATGAATGCATCAAGAATTTCCTAACAAAACCCACCACCTCTATAACAAACATTGCCCTAAAAAACTAAACAGATCTACAGCTAATAGACTTAACAATCCCTGGCTCACCCAGCATCCTTAAATCCATTAACAAAAGGCACCAATATGAAAAACAATACAGAAGGGGTCTAATAACCAGAGAACAATCCAAAGCTACTCATCAATCCTTACCAGCCTGATAAGAAGATCAAAAAATTGTATTATGAGAACAGACTCCAGAACATAAAAAGTGATATGAAAAGACCTGGAAGACCCTATCTGCAATTCTAGGAAATAATAAGATAAGGAAAAACAACACCATCAAATTACACCCTGCGTCATTATGTACTGAGTGGACAAAATTAATGAATTCAGAGACAACTCACTCAGAAATGTTCAAGATATGTCAAAGTATTTTATCCACAGTAGTATATTACAGACCATTCTGAAAAATACCCTGACTTTGCTCCCTGTAAATAAAGCATTACCACGATGCTCACCTAATTGTATGCTCACCTAATTGTGGTTGCAGGGTCGAGACTCAGCTCCTGGCCCCGCCTCTTCACTGTCTGCTACTAGGTCCTCTCTCCCTGCTCCATGAAGCTTTATCATACCTTAGTCTTAAAACTGATGTATGGTTCCTGCCTCCACTATGTCTCTTTCTAGTCCATTCCACTTCCTGACTCTCTGTGGCTGAAGAAATGTTCCCTGACATCCCTTTGACTCATCTGAGTCTTCAGCTTCCAATTGTGTCCCTTGTTTCTGTGTTCCCTCTCGAACAACCCTGTCACTATCATACTGTAATTCCCGCAGTATTTTGTATGTCGTTATCATGTCTCCTCTGACCCTTCTTTCCTCCAGTGTTGTTAGTCCATTTCCCTCAACCTTTCTTCATAAGACAGACCCCTGAGTTGTGGAACTAACTGTGCAAACCTTTGCACTTTCTCTAGTTTCTTGACGGCTTGACCAGGGTGGGTTCCAGACTGGTGCTGCATACTCAGTATGGGCCTGACGTAATCGGTATACAGTGTCTTGAACGATTCCTTGTGAAGGACGGAACGCTAATCTTAGTTTGCCAGCCCCTATCTGCGCAGTTATCTGGTTGATGTGTGCTTCGGAGAGTGCTTGTGTTATACTCACCCAAGTCTTTCTCCTTTGATTGAGGTTTGAGCCTTTGTCCACCTAGCCTGTACTCTGTCAGCGGTCTTCTTTGCCCTTCTCCGATCTTCATGACTTTGCATTTGGTGGGTTAAATTCGAGAGCCAGTTGCTAGACCAGATGTCAAGCTTGTCCAGGTCACTTTGAAGTCCTGCAGTCTGTCTCACGTTGATTCTCCTCATTAATTTCACATCATCTGCGAAAAGAGACACTTCTGAGTCTATCCCATCCGTCATGTCATTCAATATAGCAAAATAGCAGCATGGTCCTAGGACTGACCCCTTGGACTCCGCTCGTCACAGGCGCCACTGTGATACCTCATCACGCACCATGACCCGTTGTTGCCTCCCTGTCAGGTATTCCTGATCCATTCAGTGCCCTTCCTGTTATGCGCTGAGTCCCATCTTTTACTAATCTCATGTGAGGAACTGTGTCAAAGGCCTTCCTGCAGTCCAGAAAATGCAGTCACACCTTCTCTCTCTTGCCTTACCTCTGTTAGCATCATTAGAACTCCAGGAGTGTTGTTACAGGATTTGCCTTCCTGAAACGTGCATGTCTGGCGTTGATTAACCTGTTCTGCTCCAGATGCTCCACCATTCTTTTCTGATGATTTTCTCCAAGACTTTGCACACTATACATGTAATGATGTGTGTGTGTGTGTGTGTGTGTGTGTGTGTTGATTGCCTTTTGTCCTGTGCACATGTCGATTGAAGGCTGGGCTTTGTGTGCGTGTGTGTATGTATATGTGTGTTTATGTACTCACCTATTGTGTTGCAGGGGTCCAGTCATAGCTCCTGGCCCGCCTCTTCATGATTGCTCTAGGTCCTCTCTCTGCTCCATGAGCTTTATCAAACCTAGTCTTAAAACTATGTATGGTTCCTGCCTCCACTATGTCGCTTTCTAAGCTATTCCACTTCCTGACAACTCTATGACTTAGAAATGCTTCCTAACATCCCTTTGACTCATAGAGTCTTCTTCAATTGTGACCCCTGTTTCTGTGTCCTCTGGAACATCTTGTCTCTGTCCACCTTATCTATTCTCGCAGTATTTTATATGTCTTATCTGTCTCCCCTAACCCTCCTGTCCTCATGTTTAGGGGATTTCCTTTAAACCCGGGAAAGGGCAATCCCTTTGCTCTGGACTAGTCTTGTGCAAACCTTTTCACTTTCTCTTTCTTACTGCTTGATCAGGTGTGGGTTTCCACTGGGCGCAGCTCCCGATGGGCCTGGCTATATGGTATAAGGTCTTAAGTTCCCAGTGAAGTATTAGCTGTTCTTAAGTTCCAACCGCCCATGTTGCAGCAGTTCCCAAATTTATGTGTGCCTCCCGGAGATGTGCTCATTATTTCTCATCCCCAAAATCTTTTCTTTGAGTTTGAGTTTTGGCCACCTAGACTATACCTCTGTCCAAAGGCTTTTTTTCTTCGATATTCATGACTTTACATTTGGGGGAAATTAAGGGGCAGTTAGACGGCTTGCAGCCTGTCCAGGTCTTCTGTAGTCCTGCCTGATCCTCGACTGATTTGATTCTTCTCATTAACTTCACATCATCTGCAAACAGGACACTTCTGAGTCTATCCCTTCCGTTATGTCATTCACATATGCAAAAACAGTACAGGTCCTAGGACTGACCCTTGGAACTCCACTGTCACGGTGCCCATCTGACATCTCGTCACGTACCATGACTCTTTGCCTCCCTGTCAGATATTTTCTGATCCATTGCAGTGCTTTTCCATATTACGTGTGCCTGATCCTCTAGCTTTGCATTAACCTCTTGTGAGGAACTGTATTGAACGCCTTCTTGCAATCCAAAAAATGCAGTCTATCCACCTCTCTCTCAGTTCTTACTTCTTACCTTGTCAAAACTCCAGTAGGTTTGTGACAGGATTTTCCCTTCCTGACATTGCTGGATTGCCATTTATAAGCTTGTAGTCTTTCTAGGTGCTCACCACTCTCCTCTGATGATCTTCTCATGACTTTGCATACTATCAGTCAGTGACACAGGTCTGTAGTTTAATGCTACTGTCTGTCTCCTTTCTTAAAATTGGGACTACATTTGCCATCTTCCACGCCTCAGGTAGTTGCCCAGTTTCAATGGATGTGTTGAAGATTTGTGTTAGTAGCACACACACATCTCTGCTCCTCTCTAAGGACCCACGGAAATGTTGTCCAGGTCCACCGCTTTTGAGGTATCGAGTTCACATGGCAGCTTCTTCACCTCCTCCATAAGCTGTGTATTTCATCCAGCACTTGTTGGTATACCTCCTATTCTGAATTCTGGGTCCTTCCTGTCTCCTGTGTAAATATTCTCAAATCTCATGTTGAGCTCCTCACATACCTCTTGTCGTATTGTGAACTCCCCACCTTCCTTTCTCAGCCTGATTACCTGTCCTTGACTGTTGTTCCTCCTGATGGGGCCCTACAGCAACCGGGTCAGACTTGACTTTTGATGTATATCATTTCATATTGTCGCTGACTCCCTTACCTGTGATATTAGTTTCTGGCTCTTGCTAATCTCTTTATTTTCCTGGGTCCTTTCTTTGTACTTTTTCCATTCTCTATTACACTTACTTTTTGCCTCCTACACCTCTGGGTAGACAAGGACTTTCTGGTCTTCCCTTCTTCTGTTTCCCTTGAGGACAAACCTCCCTCTGCCTCTTTGCATTTGGTTGTCACATATTCCATCATTCTTTTACTTCCTGCAATTCTCTCCCCACTGAACATCTTGTAGGAAGTTCCTCATGCCTGTGTAGTCCCCCTTTTGTAGTTTCTTTCTCCCTTCCTATTCCTGCTCCCTCTCCACTTGTAGCTCAACTATATAATCAAAACACAGAACCAAATGATCACTAGCTCAAGGGCCTTTCATCGTGATATCCTCAATGTCCGAACTACTCAAGGTGAATACTAGGTCCAGTCTTGCTGGATCATCCCCACTCTCTCTCTGGTAGTGTCTCTAACATGTTGATGCATGAGGTTTTCCAGTACCACATGGTCGACTGTATCAAAATGAAGATTCCCAGTGGGACTTCTTTCTTCTCAAGTCGGTATATATTAACTCCAACATGTATAATAGCATCGTTTGTGCTCTTGTTTGTCCTGAATCCAAATTGACAGGGGTTGAGTACATTGTAGACGAGGTGGGAATGATTTGTCATGTTAATTTTTAGAAGATTTTAGAAAGCAATGTAATTAGGGAAATTGGTCTATAATTATTCAGGTCTGTTTGATCACCTCCTTTGTGGATCAGGTGACCCTAGCTATTTGAGAATTGATGGAAAGGTAGAGGCTTCAATGGATTTATTGAATAGTGTTACTATAATTGGTGACAGTACCTGTGAAGCTTTTTGTACATAAAAGTTGGTGCTGTTTATGTCTCTGCCTTTTTTAGAGTGTTGATTATGACTTGTTAGTTCATTACCTTTGTAACTTGCTCAGCTATCAAACTTGGGGTCAGTCCTGGACCCATTATGCTACCTCTGTAATCTTTTGACTACCCACAGGATGGTATGGGGTGCATAATAAAGATAGTTAAACTAACTAAAAACAAATTATCAAAAGCAGATGAACCCTACTCTCACCTACTGAGTATTGCAAACAGACTTAATGTTTCTTCTCCACATAGGAAAGAATCTAGCAGTAAAATCCAAGCTCAAACACCCGTCAACAGACTACCTCCCCTTTCTAATGCTTTCCTGGGTCCTCCAACCCAATTGAAATTGCCCAAAAACCTTTAAAAACAAGGGCAGGAGACATAAACGGGTTACCAACTTTTATGTAGCTTCCGATGCTGTCCCAATTATAGCAACACTTTAATAAATCCATTGGGACCTCTCCTTTTTATCAATTCTCCCAAAAAAGCTAAGGGGGCCCCGATCCATAGGGGGGTGATCAAACAGGCCTGAATAATTATAGACCAATTTCCCAAAATTTTCCATTGCTTTCCCAAAATCATAAAATTAATTCATAGACCTCTAACCACCTCTCCACCAAATGCTCATCCCCCGTCAATTTGGATTAGGACAAAAAAAACACAAACGATGCTATTATGCATGTTGGGTTAATATATACTGCACTTGAGGGAAAAAGAAGTCCCATGGAGTCTTCATTGATCTCAAAGCTTTTGATACAGTCGTGCGGTTTTCTGCTTAAAATTGCGATTAGGGATGAGAACACTCAACTACCTAAAGTCTGCCTCAAACAGGAATTCGTGACACAAATGGGCAACTCTTGAAAACAAATTCAGTCAAGTCCCTCAAGGAAGTGTCCTGGCTTTCCTTTTCCCCATTTACAAAAAGACCTCCAAAAAATCACAACTATCTGAAACATTTTATTTTTAGGTACACAACATTTTTCTTCTCTCACCCCAAAACCGGTTCTTTTTTAACACTGTTTCCAATTTGAAAATATCAAAATGGATGACGACCCCAAAAGCTTACTCTCAATACTGACAAGACCTACCATACAGTTTTGACAAACCACAAATGTTCCACTTAACATAACCTCAATGGTACACCATCACAAGACTCACAGAGGGGAAAAATTCCCAAAATCCACCTTGAAAATGTTAAATTCCAAACACACATACAACAAATTTTCAAGAAAATCTGAAGACAGTGGCTATTATCAAGATCGCTTTGCCTTGCCACAATAAAGCTTTTCCTTTATATATCATTCCTTATCCCCCATCTCACCTGGAATCTGTATGGGGATCAACAGCTTTAAAATCCCTTAGACCACTAAAACCAACTTGAAAAGGCAGTCAGAATGAAAAATTCCCCCTCTGGGCATACTCCACCAATATTCAAAAGTCAAAAACCCTTCTCACCGTAAAGAACTTTTTCATACTTACTTTTGTGCCTACTACATATATAAAATTTTACCTCAATTAAACCCCTCTGCTCAAAATTTCACCAATTTTAATAGGACCCATGACCACAACACAAGACACAGATCATTTTTTGATATACCCTTTTCCATTAAACCCTTGAAAAAATTCTAACATAAAGGGGGAAAATCGGGAATTCATTACAGTAAATATTAAGATAATCTTATCTGAAAATAAATTTTAAAGACTCAACTCAAAACCCCTACTCCCCCCAAAACTAAATGATCATACTATAAACTATGAAAATGTCAAGTTTATTTTTCCCATCGTAATCTCAATTTTTAATAATATGTCTATTTTTACCTCCTACTCAATAAAAACTAAATACTCATATTATAAGTTAATGTCAAAAATGCCCCAATTTTAAATTTTTCCTTAAGATAACCCTAATTAAAACCATTCAGAATCAAACCCCTTAACAATCTTTTATCATCATATAATAATTTAAACATAAAATTTCATCATTTGTAATTTGAAAAAAATTTTTTAACTAGAATAAAACCCCAATAGAATTTCTCTAATAAGATGCATAGTCTTTAAGTTACTAGATTGGCTGCAAATCCCATGGCATTCGGGTGGCTCCCCTTACTCAATTTCATTGTAACTCCCAATATCTATGTTCTCAATAAATAAAAACTTTCTTTCCTTTTCCATGGGAACATGTACTTACCCCATTCATGCGGAGGTAGGTTCCATTTTTTCGATCCATCTGTAGGGATTTTCGGTGCTGAGAGATTTGGAGGTGACCGGGGTTAAAATGATCACCTGTCAGTGTTTTTTGTGACTATTTGAGTACTATTTAATTACCAATACGGTGGACCCCGGTCCGAAAACCGGAAATCTTTAAAATGTAAGTATAAATATTGTAAGTGCTTTTTAGGTATTTTTGGGGTTAAAATGGACTAACCTTTGGCATTTTTTTTTAATTAAGGGTAAATTCGTTGGAATGGCATGGGCAGGCCCTTTTGGAAGAAGTTTTACGACAAAGATCCCCCTGTATTAGTGTCCAGAACAAGATTGTTAAATCACAAGAACTCTACAAATTGTAATTTTAGAACATAAAAATTATATAAATAAAAAAAAAGAAAAAAAAGGTATAATGACAACTGCAAGCAGCAGGACTCCATGCAGCTTTCTGAGCATCAAGTGCCCCAAATTTTCCCGTCTTATATCTGGAAATTTTGACCTAAAATTTTTTTTTTAATAAAAATTTTTTTAAAAAAATTGGTGCTGGGGGAGGGGGAAGTAGATCCCAAAGTTTGGGCAGTTAAGGGGCTAAATGAAAAAAGCAATAATGTTACCATTATATTAAGCATCTTCTTTCCCAAAGATACTGTAAATGTAGTGGGCCTTGGACAAAACCACCAATATTTTTAATTTCACATTTTTAAAAACTCTCCTCTCATCAGATTTGATATTCCTAATATTAATTTTGACCTATAACAACAATTATGATTGTGGTCATTTTGGTCCCTGATAAACCAAACACAAACATCAAAACTTGATGAGCTTTTTTTCATTGGCCCCCTCCCCCAGGCAGGGGACCTGAATAAACACTTTTTACTCCCCTCACGTCACTGTCTTCCAAAGTGTACCAATACAATTCAAAAACATTTTTTTAACTTTGGGGGTCTCCACCCATTAGAAAAAAAAAACTTTCCCCTATTCCAAAATTTTCCTTTATTCAACACTTTTACCATATTTTAAAAAATCACTGTCTTTGAGAATTTCCAGATATGACAGTTTAGATGTCCTCCAAACAGCCAATATTCCAAAAACCCCTTTAATAACCATTATATACCTCTTAAACTATACACATTTTGGAATCTGCAGACTAAAAGGTTTCACTAAATTTTTTTTGACTTACTGACCTAGTCTGAGGTATGTTGATCTCTGGTTTTACCTCAATTTTAACTAAAGATGCAGAACAATGGGCTATTACCCTTTTCCTGTAAAAGCACTAAAGAAAAAACCGTCAAGTGGATGTTTGAATATGCGTGGATGTGTGCGAATGATGAAAAGAGAGATGATTGTAGATGTTATGAATAAAAAAGAAGCTGGATGCCCCTGGCTTTAGCGAGACAAGGCTGAAGGATGGGAGAGTTTCAGTGGGGAGAAATAAGGGGGTGGTCGGGGTTTTTCAAATAGAGTTAAAGGCTAAAGAAGGGTGGCAATAATGTTGATAATCGTTATGCGGTAAAAAGGGAATATAAATGTAAAAATTTCCCAAGGATTGTGTGGGGGTAAAAAAAAGTTGGATTGAAAAGTGGTTATAGTAAGTGTTTATGCACCTGGAAGAGAAAGTTGAGAGAGAGTTTGAAATGTTGGGCGAGTGTGGAAATTTGAACCAAGTGAGTAATTGTGTTTGGGGATCTAAATGCTAAAGTGGGTAAAATTTTTGTGAGGAGAAAATAAGTATTTGGGTGGGGGGGTAAATGTAAATGGGAACCTTAGGCTATGTTGAAGAGGTTTGGTAATAAGTATACTTTTGAAAAAAGGATAAATAAAATAAAGTTGATATAGCCGTAAGGAAGGGTTTTTTGGGGTTTTGTATTGGTGGATAGTTGTTGGGAGCTGGGGATGCCTTTTATGAACTGGCGGATATATCGATCATTATTTGGTTGTGCAGTTGTTAAAGGTAGATGGGACAAAGAGGCCAGAAAGGGGAAAAGGAAGGAAAAGTGTATAAACTAAGGGAGGGAGGAAGTTAGGGGATATACCTTTTGGGGGGGGAAGGTGGGCTGGTGCAAGTGGTGGTGGGTGGGTGAAGGGAGTTGGGATTTTTTAAAAAAATGCAGTATTAGAATGGGCAGATGTTTGGCTATGGAGGGTGGGTGCAGGGGGAAAAGGGAGTGGTGGTGGAATGAAGAAAGTAATTGTAAAAGGAAAGGTAGCTTATGAGTTTTACAAATTTTATTAGAAGGCAAAATTATATGGGAAAAGGGAAGAAAGAGGTGGTGGGAAGTGCAAAAAAAGGCGGATGAAGATGGGAGGCTCTTAAAAAGAAATTCCTGAAAACAAGAAAATTTTTGAAGGAGATAAAAAAAATAGAAGGCTAGAGCGAATGGTTTAGTTAAAAACAGAGCAGGAGTTATTAGATGAAGTGGGTATTGGGTAGATGCAGAATATTTTGGAACTTTTAAATGTTTTGAAAAAAACGTAATTCATATATGAGGGAGGTACAACATCGTGGAGTGAAGAAGAGCAGGATGGGGAGTGTGGGGAGTTGGTGGGGGGCATTATTAGAATGAGGGTAAAAGCGGTGTGGAATCATCCCAAATGTTAAAAGCAGGGGGATGGTTGGGTGGTTGGTATTTTTTTTAATAAATGTTAAGTGAAAGTACTAAGGGATTGGCAGGCATGTATAGTTCCTTTATAGAGGATAAAGAGTGTAAATGGGAATAAGTTTCTGGTATCAGGTAAAGTGTATGGCAGGTTAAAGGGAATTAGAGTAAGACAGTAGTTAGATCCCCCAAGGCTTTAGGTGGGTAGGGATGTGTAGATCAAGTGTTTACAGTGAAGCATATATGTGAACAGTATTTGGGGGAGGGGGGGTTTTATTGCATTTGGGTTAAGGCATTTGATGGGGGTGGATAGGACAATGTGGCCCAAATTTGAAGTGTTGGAATAATTTGTAAATTTAGGCTGTAAAAGTTTTTGAGGATAGTGAAAGGGTCAGGTTAGGGTGTGTAGGAAAGGAAATTTCCGGTAAGTAAATCTTAGACAGGGATGTAATGTCACCATGGTTATTTATTATAGATGGTTAAAAAGTAAATGCTAGGGTGTTGGGAAGGTAAAATTTAAATTGAATTAAATGCCAAATGGGAGTTGACACAGTTACTTTTTGCTGATGATACTGTCTTATGGGAGATTCTGAAAAGGGGTTTCAAGGTTAGTGGGCGAGTTTGGGAGTGAAAAAGGGAGAAAGTTAAAAGTGAACATAGATAAAAGGTGATGAGGTATCAAATGATTTAAATAAAGAAAAATTGGATTCCATTGGAGAGGATTATGGAAAAGTAAATGTTTCAGATATTTGGGAGTTGGTGTCAGTGGATGGTTTATGAAGATGGGTTTCCGATTGATGAAGGAAAAGGTGAGTGTTGGGTGAGGTATCTATGGAGACAAAATGTATCCTTGAGGCAAAAGGAATGTGCGGGAAAATATGTGGTACCAACCTCTTATGGGTGTGGCATGGGTTGCAAATGTGCAGCAGGAAACAGGATGGAGATGTTTCCCGTCTAAAAAAAAGGGAATGTGGTTAAATATTATGCAGAAAAATTTGGAATGTAATGGGAAGGTGGATTACTAAAGTATTTGTCGGGGGGCTGGAGGGTTGTTGGGGGGTTTGGTCATTTAGGGAAATGGATCAGTGGTGTGAGACGTATAAATCTGAAGAGGAAGGCGGGGTAGGGGTGCGTCCCTAGAAAGGGATTTGGGAGGAAGGGGTAAGGAGTGTGGCGAGGCTGGACTTCCAACAGAAAAGGCATGTGTGGCGTGTTAGATAGGAGTAGATGGGGGCGGATGGTTTTTGAGACATAAGCAGTCTGTTTAGTGTGAGCAGGGTAACATTTTGCTTGAAGGATTCAGGAAACCAGTTGGTGTTTAATTTGGACTTAGGTCATAAATGGAAGGTAATGCACTTTAAAAGGAGTCTGGGGTAGTGACAGCTGGGAGGGACAATTCTCAGCTGCTTCGTATCACAAAACTCCTCTGCAAAGACAGTGATTATGTATGAGTGTGGTAAGTGTTGAATGATTGTAAGTGGCCTGCTTTTTGGGGTGCTGCGCGGTCACCTGCTACCGGTGGAGACAGCCGGCTTATTGAAAAAAAAAAAAATTCATATGTGTATCAGGATGGGACCCGATCCTTATTGCCTCGAAGTCCGTCGTGAGTCTCGACTGAAGCCAGGTTCAAACCATAGATCTCTCCATAAGCTCAGCTCCTTAGATACTGTGACAGTGAAATTTGGGCCTGGGTCACGAGAGAATGCATCTATGTAGTAGTGTGCTACATAAGTAGTCTGCATGTGATACAATGAGAAGAAAAACAGAGCTGTAATTTCAGTTAAAGCAGCTGACACACAGAAATTATTCATTAGAAGTATGTTTCCCAGTTATATTAAGGCGACTGTAGTCTCATTTGATAGAATGGAAGATATATTACGAAATAGAATGATTTTGATTGGTTTTAGTATTGAAATATGGCGTAAGCTGAGCTCCAAGTAGTGGAAATGTTCAATTTTTGTCAGTGTTCCAAGAGTAAACAAATGTCGTCATGAGTCTAAATTATAATCAAAAGAAAAGTGCTAAACCACGGTCATGCAGTCGCGGAGTGTAAAGCGCGTCAGCTGGTGGTCTAATATACATTCACGAATGTGGTAATGTATTATCTAATTATTACAATATTACATAACAGTAAATCTTCTATTTTGGTGAATACAAATTCATTATATGAAAAAATAAAATGATTAAATTGTAAGCCAGAGCATAACTAATGAGACGGAGGAAATGTATTAGTTAGTACCAGGAATTATAATTGTTTTATTTCTGGACTCTATTTTGAAATTAGGAATATTTTTAGACTTTGTGTTAAATTATTTAGTGCCAATTTTCTGATCACTTTGTTATGGATAAGTTACTGAAACAGTTGATGGGCAATTTCTTGTGCTCAGTAGATAAAATAAAAATAATACTAGTGAAATATAGCTACAAAAAATTTGATGCGACTGGAATAATGTAATTGCCTAAAATGGAGTCAAACTCAGCAAAATCACGTGTATAAATATTGCTGAAACATCAAAATTCATGAATAATTTTATCATTCATCAATTCACACTTTTTGTTTAGTACTTTCAGAAGAAAAAATTCTCTATGACATTTCGCAGAAAAATAACCAAATTTTTGAAAATTCTTGAACCCTGGCTGTCACTCCCAAGTTAGCCTCTGGACAGCTCAAGGTCGAAAAAAAGTGATTTCTTATGAAATGAAATCTTTTCAATGGTAATGACACCAAAGTGCGGGGTGATGGAATACCTACTAAAATTACAATTTGTGAGTTGTAATATAGGCGATAGCCCCACACATGGGACCCGCCCATGGACCCTATTTTTTGGCTAATTCCATTGTTCCAGTCGGCTAAAATCATAGCTATTTACTAGGAACTCCCATTAGATTCTATCGATTGGAAGTACAATAGGGTGTTATTATTATAATCAGTGTGCTCAATCAATGGGAGCAATTCTAGCAAAATAGCTATGATTTTAGTCGACTGGAACAGTAGGTGTAAAATGAGAGCTCAAATAGACGAAATCCCGAAGTGTAAATATCGCCTATATGTGTAGCGAGAATTGTATTTGCAAGTATTCCATCTGGAAATTTAAATTGCTTTTTAATGTCATTACCGTGGAAAAGATTCTCTTATTTCATGAAGAATCAATTTCGACCCTTAGTCGGAAACCCAAATCTCAGGTGACAGCCAAGGAGATCAAGAAATTTTTCAAAAAGGTAGTTGGCCCACCTTATGAAATGTTGAAACAGAGTAATTAAGAGCAAGAGTGTGAAATTTGATGGAAACTGAGCAAGGTACGCTCGCGTTGTCTTTCAACCAATATTACACATCAGTAAATACTGATTTGTTTCCCATTTAAATGATGCATTATTCAGTCGACAAATTCTTAGCTATATTTAAGCTATTCACTGGCTATCGGTGAGCTGAAAATGCCCCATCTTTGTTTCAACTATCAGCAAAGTGAATCCAGAGAGTAATTTGAGCCAATTTAACACAGAAAGTTCAAGGCTATTCAATTTCAGTAAAGTCAGAATAAACAATGCAGGCATTCCTGACACTAAACCCAACATTTCCTCCGTTCATAGTATATTTAAAAGGCTTGTCAATTCCATTTTATTTTTTCGCATGTGAATTTAATGGTACACCAAAATAAGAAGATTCTGTATATATTATAATAATTGTATAAATAATATCACCGCATTAAATGATCATGAACCCGCCAGCTGACGGCGTTTTAGACTCAGCGACCTTGACCTGTGGTTTAAGCATATTTGATTATAATTTAGACTCGTGATGACATTTATTTACTCTTGAACATTGACAAGGGTGGACATTTCCACTACTTTGAGCAGTTTCATGCCATTTCAATACTAAAACCAATCAAAAATCATCTCTATTCTATATTATATCTTCCATTCTATCAAATGAGACCAAGAAATCACGAATACAATATAAGACATACGAATGAAGAACTACTACCAAAATACGTGGCCCTAATCAAAATTACAGTGGCAATTTCTCTCATTATACACTGCGTGCTGCAGAATTTGTTATGTGGTGCACACTACCACATAGATGTATTCTCTGCGTATCTGGCTTAGGCCGTTGCACAGTATCTAGTGAGCTGAGCTTATAGATGCGATCTATGAAGTTTGGGACCATGGCTTCAAAATGGGCCTCTGAGGACGGACCCTGAAAGGAGTTAAGGGTCCGAGGGTCTCGATCACCAGAGGAATTAATGTATACATGAATTTCAACAAATCAATACCCTGAACAGGAAGTAACCCCAAAAGAAGATCTCAAGAAAATACTCATAATCATTCAGCACTTTCACCACATATACATGTCATGTCTTTGGAAGGCTCAGATCATTGAGAGTTATCTCAGCTATCTTGAACCCTCACTTTTTAAGTGCGGGCGTCCACTTCCCATTCAGGCTCAGGTCAGTGGGGTCCGGTGGCTGGCTGAGATCCCGCTCACAGTGTGCCTGCTCACACTCCGAGCGGATGCGTCATGTCCGTCTCCATTCATGTCTAGCTGCTTGGCTCACCATATGTGTTGGAGTCCAGGCCCCTGCTTGGCTCCACTCCTTCCTGCCCTCCAGTGCTCTGGGGCGACCCTGCCCGCCTTCACTCCTACAATTTATCGGCTCTCAGAATCATTCTGCCCCGATCCGTTCTCTCTGAGTGACGGAGCCACTCAGCAACCCCCTCTTCAGCCCTCTGACAGGTGCTGTGTCACTTATCTCCTAATTTCACATTCAGAATTTTCTATAATGTTGCACCGCACGTGCTGAACTGGGACACTTCATCAATTTGTTAAACCCCTCATCTCATAAACAATCCATGACCGTCACTCCCAATATCGAAACTCTTCCATTCCTCTCTCCAATGTGATATCAATTTTCTTTTAACTTTGATCCTCATCACCTTACTCTTATCTATGTTCACTTTTAACTTTCTCCTTTACCTCTCCCAAATGTCATAACCTTGCGCTTTTTTTAAAGATCTCCATAACCAGTATCATCAGCAAAAAAAACTGTGTCAGCTCCCATTTGCATTTCTCATAATTAACCCACCCTCTCCAACACTAATTGCTTTCTTTCAACCACCCTAAATATATTAAACAACCATGTTGTTCCCATCCTGTCAAGACCTCTCCGGAGTCTCCTCTCCTCACCACAACCTCATAAAATTTCTTTGGCCTTCAGTACTTCCTATTCCATACTTGCACATTTGCCACATTGTTTCCACTCTATCAAATGCCTTTCTAAATCCAAAAATAATAAAAACTCTCTCTATCTAAATATGTTCCATTCTTCTTCGGGATCTACACCTACCCAAAAAACCTCCCTTGCTCATCTGCAATCCCCTCTCTTCCTCTAATTCTCAATAATAACCCTGCCATACACTTTACCGGGTTCTCGGTAGCTTTTTCCCCCTAAAATTTTTTCACTCTTTTATCCTTTTATATAAAAAAACTTCCCTGCTTTTTCTGAATCCCCAGGTACCTTCACTTTCATACATTTATTAAACAAAAAATCCAACCACTCCAGCCTTTTCCCCCCGGCCCTTTTTTTCATGATTCCGTCAATTCCAAACCCCACCCCATTTTTCTTGCCTCCACCCTCCCACTCATCCCGCTCTTCTTCCTCCAAACTTGGTGTACCCCCTGGGCCCGTCATGAAATTCCGCCTCCTCCTAAAAGGAAAAAAAAGTTCCCCCAAAATATTCTGAAAACTACCCCAAAACCTCGGGTCCCACTCAACTCCGCTCTGTAAAATGACAATCCATTCGTTCCTGGGGTTTACCTTGTTTTCTCACCCAAAATTTTCTTGTTTTCAGCAAATTTCTTGACCCCCCTTCTTTCATCCCTCTTCTTTAAATCTCTCCACTCTCTTCCACCTCTTTCCATATATCTGTCTTTTTTAACAATTTGTTTTGACCCCTTATAGCTCCTTCTCTTTTATCACCCCTTTGCTTCTTCATTCCCCCCTCCTCTCTTTCCTCCTGCCCACCCTCCTTTCCACCCGTAAAACTGCCCCCCATTCTAATACTGCATTTTTAAAACTATCCCAACTCTCTTCTACCCCCCACTCCCCATCTTTCATTACCCCCTTTGTAATGGTTGTTATCTCCCTTTTCCTCCCTTAGTTTATAAATTTTACCTCTCTTCTTGCTGTTGCCATTTTCTTTGTCCCATCTACCTTTTCTCTGTGGGTACAACCAAATAATGATCTGATATATCCGTTGCCCCCCTATAAACATGTACATCCTGAAGCCTCCCCATCAATTTTTCCTTCCCTAATCCAACAAACTACTTTCATCGTGTATATCATATTATATTTTATCCTCTTTTCATAAAATATGTATTTTCTTATTCCCCCTCTTTCTTTAGCTCAATTAATGGTTCCCCATTTAAATTTTCTTTAAAATTTTTCCTACTACTCCCCACAACATTTTACCCCCTTACATTTAGATCCCAACCACAATTACTCTCACTTGGTTCAAAACTCCCCACCGCTCCCAAAATTTCCCCAAAAACTCTCTCTCTCCCCTACATTTCTCTTCTCAGGTATAAACCTTACTATAACCTTTTCTCAACCTTTTTTTTCCCCCAAACCTTGAATTTATACATTTATATTCCTTCTTTACCTGCCAAAAAGTTATTCAACATTATTGCCCCTCCTTCTTTTGCTCTAACTCTTTTGAAACCCTGACCTAATTCCATTTATTTCTCCCACTGAAACTCTCCTACCCCCTTCAGCTTTGTCTTAAAGCCAGGACATCAGCTTCTTTTCATTCATAACACTCTACAATCATCTCTTCTTATCATTACGCACAACATCCACGCACATTCAAACATCCCACTTTGACGTTTTCTTCTTTTTCTTTTTAGTAAGCTATACGGAAAGGTTACTAGCCCATTGTTCCGGCATCTTTAGTTAAAAATTTGAGGTAACCCAGAGATCATACATTGACCTCTAGACTAGGTCAGTAAGTCAAACATAATTTAGTGAAATCCTTTTAGTCTGCAGATTCCAACCTGTGTATAGTTTAAGAGGTATATAATGGTTTATTAAAGGGTTTGGAATATTGGCTGTTTGGGTGACATCTAAACTGTCATATCTGGGCACCTCTGCAAAGACAGTGATTATGTGTGAATGATGGTAAGAAGTGTTGAATGATAGTAAAAAGTGTTGAATGATGGTGAAAGTGTTTCTTTCTTTTTGGTAACCTGCTTTGGTGGGAGACCGCGTGTTTAAAAAAATATTTGTTGAACTGTATATGGCACACTTCTGGCAAGACAGTGATCAGTGATTTGTGAGTAATGAAAGTGTTTATTCTTTTCAGTCACCTGCCTCGTGGGAGAGGCCAGTATGTTAAAAAAAAAAGTCATTACTCAAGTTTTGATGTTTCAAAGTGTTTGTTATCATGTGACCTCAAAATGACCACAATCATAATTGTTGATCTATAGGTCAGACTAATAATAGTGAATATCAAATCTGATGAGATTTGGAAATATTGTAAAAATGTATTAAATCCCAAAAAATATTGGTAGTTTATGTCCAAGGACCACTACACTTTACAGTATCATTGGCAAGACAGAAAACATGCTTAATATAATGGTAACATTATTGCAATTTTCTATTTAGCCCTTAACTGTCTAAACATTGATCTCATTCTCTCACCAGCACTCGAATATTTTGAAAAAATCTTTATTAAATAAAATTTTAGAGGTGCAGTACTTGCAGGATATAAGACTGCAAAGTTGGCACTTGATGCTCACGCAACAGCTGCATGGAGTCCTGCTGCTTGCAGTTGTCATTATACCTTTTTTTTTCTCTTTTTTTATTTATATAATTTTTATGTTCTGATAATTACAATTTGTAAGTATTCTTGTGATTTCATAGCCAATCTTTGTTCTGACACTAATACAGTGGACCCGAGTTTCGTAAAAACTTCATTCCAGAAGCCTGCTCAAGTGCCATTACGACAATTTACTCCTTAATTAAGAAAAATGTCAAGTAGGTTAGTCATTTCAGACCCCAAAATACACTTACAAAAGCACTTACAATATTATACTTACATGGTGTATGATTTCGGGGTTCTGAAACTCGGGGTCCACTGTATTAGGTACTGAAATAGTACTCAAATAGTCACAAACACACATGACAGGTGATCATTTTCAACTGCCTTGGTCACCTCCAAACTTTCCTCAGCACTGGTGAACATCCCTACAGATGGATCGAAAAAACTGGAACCTACCTCCATGAATCAGATACGTACATGTTCTATGTAAAGTAAGTAAAGTAAAGTAAAAGTAAATTTTATTTCATTGCAGATTACATAGATATTGGTAGTTACAATGTAAATTGAGTGCAGAGAGTACTGACATGCCATGGCATTAGGGACAGCTTAATCTAGTAACTTAAAGACTATGTGCTTAATATTAGAGAAATTTATTGGAGTTTATTCTATTAAAAATTGTTTTCAAAATTACAATATGATGAAATTTTACTGTTTAAATTATTATATGATGATAAAGTTATTGCAGGTGTTTAGATTCTCAGATGGTAATGGGATTGAGATTATCTTAGGAAAATAACATTGAGCATTTTTGACATTAACTTATAATATAGTATTTAGTTTTGATTGAGTAGGAGGTACATATAGTAACATATTATTAAAAGATTAGATTATCGTATGGAAAGTAATACTGAGCATTTTTAAAGTAGTTTATAGTATGATCATTTAGTTTTGGGTGAGTAGGTGGTTTTTGAGTTGAGTCTTAAATTGATTTTCAGATAAGATTATCTTATTATATTTACTGTAATGAATTCAGATTCTGGGGCCCTTTATGTGCATAGAATTTTTACATAGGTTGATATGAACCTGGGGTATATCAAAAGTGATCTGTGTCTTGTGTTGTGGTCATGGTCTTTAAAGTTGGATGGAGAATTACAGCAGAGGTTTATATTAGAGTGTAAAGTTTTATATATGTAGTAGGCACAAGAGTAAGTATGAATGTTACTTACGTGATAGTTTTAGACTTTTAAAGTGGAGTAATCTGTCTAGGTGGGAATTTGTCATCATTCTGACTGCGGCCTTTGTTGTGTTGATGAGTGGTCTAGATTTAATGTTGTTGATCCCCATGCTGGTTCCATAGGTGAGATCTGGGTAGATAAGTGAATGATATAGTGCAAGGGAGCTGATTGTGGTACATAATAGCGTATCTTTGATAATATGCCTACTGTCTTGGATTTTCTTGAAAATTTGTTGTATGTGTGTTTGGAATTTAAGGCTACTGTCAAGGTGGATTCCTAGGAATTTTCCTCTGTGAGTCTTGTGATGGTTGTGCCATTGAGTGTTATGTTAAGTGGAACATTTGTGGCTTTGCTTCCAAACTGTATGAGTAGGTCTTGTCAGTATTGAGAGTAAAGCATTGTAGTCGTCATCCATGTTGATATTTTCTGTAATTAGGTATTAACAGTGTTGGCCAGTATAGCTGGTTTGGGTGGAGAAGACATATGTTGTATCATCTGCAAATAAAATGGGTTTCAGTATTTGTGATGCATTTGTAGGTCATTTATGTAAATGAGGAATAGGAGTGGCCCCAGGACACTTCCTTGAGGGACTCTGACTGTAATTTGTTGTCTGGAAGAGTTCGCTCCATTTGTGTACACGTATTGGCTTCTGTTGGTAGGGTATGACTTTGAGTAGTTGGTGGGTCCCTTTTTTTACATAAGTCTAATTTTGTGAGCAGTAAATCATGATAGAACTGTATCAAAAGCTTTGGTAGATCAATGAAAGATTCCCAGTGGGACTTTTCTTCTCAAGTGCAGTATATATTAACTCCAACATGTGCATAATAGCATCGTTTGTGCTCTTCTTTGTCCTGAATCCAAATTGAGTGTGGGGATGGTACATTGTGTGAGACGAGGTAGAATAGATTTGTCTATGAATTAATTTTAGAAGATTTTAGAAAGCAATGGTAAATTAGAAATTGGTCTATAATTATTCAGGTCTGTTTGATCACCTCCTTTGTGGATGGGGTGACCCTAGCTATTTTGAGAGGTGATGGAAAGGTAGAGGCTTCAATGGATTTTGAATAGATGTTGCTATAATTGGTGACAGTACCTGTGAGCTTTTTGTACATAAAAGTTGGTAAGCTGTTTATGTCTCCTGCCTTGTTTTAAGAGGTGTTGATTATGAGCGAGACTTCAATTGGGTTTGGTAGGAGCTAGGAAAACGTATTAGGTAGGTGTTTGTGAGTAGTCTGTTGGACGGTGTTTGAGCTTGGGATTTTACTCGCTAATTCTTTCCTGGTGGAGAAGAAAACATTAAGTCTGTTTGCTGTCTCAGTAAGTGAGAAGTAGGGAGTTCATCTGCTTTTGATAATTTGTTTTTAGTTAGTTTAATATCTTTATTATGCACCCCATACCCATCCTGTGGGCGTGATCAAGAGATTACAGAGGTACATAATGGGTCCAGGGACTGGACCAAAGTTTGATAGCTGAGCAAGTTACAAAGGTAATGAACTAACAAGCTACATAATCAACACCCTTAAAAACAAGGCAGGAGACATAAACAGCTTACCAACTTTTATGTACAAAAGCTTCACAGGTACTGTCACCAATTATAGCAACACTATTCAATAAATCCATTGAAGCCTCTACCTTTCCATCAATTCTCAAAATAGCTAGGATCACCCGATCCACAAAGGAGGTGATCAAACAGACCTGAATAATTATAGACCAATTTCTAATTTACCATTGCTTTCTAAAATCTTCTAAAAATAATTCATAGACAAATCTTCCTACCTCGTCTCTACAATGTACTCAACCCTGTCAATTTGGATTCCAGGACAACAGAGCACAAACGATGCTATTGCACATGTTGGAGTTAATATATAGCACTTGAGGAAGAAAGAGTCCCACTGAGAATCTTCATTTTGATACGTCGACCATGGGTACTGGAAACCTCATGCATCAACATGTTAGAGACACTACCAGAGAGAGAGGTGGATGATCAGCAAGACTGGACCTAGTATTCACCTTGAGTAAGTTCGGACATTGAGGATATCCGTATGAAAGGCCCCTTGGAGCTAGTGATCATTTGGTTCTGTGTTTTGATTCTATAGTTGAGCTACAAGTGGAGGAGCAGGAATAGGAAGGGAGAAACGAACTACAAGAGGGACTACACAGGCATAGAACTCCTACAAGATGTTCAGTGGGAGAGGAGAATTGGCAGGAAAACCAGTAAAAGAAATGATGGAATATGTGACAACCAAATGCAAAGAGGCAGGAGAGGTTTGTCCCCAAGGAAACAGGAAGTAAAGGGAAGACAGAGCGAGTCCTTGGTTCACCCAGAGTGTAGGGAGGCAAAAAGTAAGTGTAATAGAGAATGGAAAAAGTACAGAAGACAAAGGACCCAGGAAAATAAAGAGATTAGCCGAAGAGCCAGAAACGAATGCACAGGTAAGAAGGAGGCTCAGCGACAATGTGAAAATGATATAGCATCAAAGTCAAAGTCTGACCCCCAAGCTGTTGTATAGCACATCAGGAGGAAAACAACAGTCAAGGACCAGGTAATCAGGCTGAGAAAGGAAGGGGGAGTTCACAATAGCACCAAGAGGTATGTGAGAGCTCAACATGAGATTAAGAAGTATTTACACAGGAGACAGGAAGGACTCCAGGAATTCAGAATAGGGAGGATATGCCAACAAGTGCTGGATGAAATACACACAAGCGAGGAGGAGTGAAGAAGCTGCTATGTAGACTCGATGCCTCAAAAGCGGTGGACGGACAAGCATTTCTCCGTGGGTCCTTAGAGAGGAGCAGAGATGTGTGTGTGCCACTAACACAAATCTTCAACACATCATTTAAACTGGGGAAGCTACCAGGCGTGGGGAAAATGGCAAATGTAGTCCCAATTTTTTAAAAAAGAGACAGACACAGGCATTAAACCCACAGACCTGTGTCACTGGCGTTATAGTAGCAAAATCGGAAGATCATCAAAGGGGAAATGGTGGGGCCCCAGAAAGGCCGATAAAAAGCCCAGCAGGGTTTTTGGGAAGGAAAAACCTGTCACAAACCCTGGAGTTTTGCAAAGGGAACAAAATAACACAAGGGGAGAGGGTGGATGACTGCATTTTTGGACTGCAAGAAGGCGTTGACACAGTTCCTCACAAGAAATTAAAAAAAGCTGGGAAAACAGGCCGTAACGGGAAAGCACTGCAATGGATCAGAAAAAAATCTGACAGGGAAAGGGAACAACAGTCATGAGTACGTGACGGGGATATCGAGTGGGCACCTGTGGTGGAGTTCAAAGGGGCAGTCCTAGGACCTGTACTGTTTTGGTTTTGTGAATGACATGCGGAAGGGGTAGACTCAGAAGTGTCCCTGTTTCAGATGATGTGAAGTTAATGGGAAGGAATCAAATCAGTGAGGATCAGAGCGGGACTACAAGAGACCTGGACAGGCTGCAAGCTGGTCCAGTAACTGGCTCCTTGAATTTAGCCACTGCCAAATGTAAAGTCATGAATATGAGGAAAGGCAAAGACCGCAGACAGAGTATAGTGGCAGGGCTGCAAACCTCACTCAAAAAGATCATGTGAGGATGAAGTATAATGAGCCCACATCTCCTGAGGCACATCAATCAGATAGTTTCTTTGCGACATAGGCGGCCAGCAAACCTAGAACAGCGTTCCAATACCTCACTAAGGAATCATTCAAGACTCTGTATACCATATACATCAAACCCATGGGTATACGGCTGGTTGGAACCCCACCTGATCAAGCATCAAATTAGAGGTGCAAGGTTTGCAGCAAGACTAGTCCCAGGCTAAGGGGATTGTCCTCACGAAGAAGGTTCAGGAGATCGGCCACAGCGACACTGGGGGGACGGGGAGGTTAGGGAGACAGTAACGACATATAAAATACCAGGAATGAATGGGTGGACAGAGACCAAAGATGTTCAGAGGGACACAGAAACAAGAGGTCACAGTTGGAGTTTGAGACTCCTGGTCAGAGAGGATGTTAAATGTTCTTAAAATCCTTAGAGTTGTCAGGAATGATGGCCAGAAGCTGACATAGTGGAGGCAGGAACCATACACCAGATTTAAGACTAGGTTTGATGAGTTCATGTGGGCCCAGGGGAGGAGGAGGAGAGGACCTAAGTAGCAATCAGTGAAGGCGGGCCAGGAGCTGCAGACTCGGCCCCTGCCTTCTGAGCTAGGTGAGTGCATAAGCCACAAATAGGTGACACACACACACACACCCCAATTAGGTGGTACAACTAGGTGAGTACAAAATTACGGGGAATGTTGAAGTTTCTAAACCGGGCCCCCTAGAACGGAAAAATACTTTTTATAAAATGGAAAATTCTCGATGGATTGGCCCCCTTTGCACAAAAAATCCCCTACGAAAGAAAAAGTTCGGCATGCGTTTAACATCCCCCAAAACGGGGTACTAGCACGTTGAGGGACAACACAATGGTGCCCGGGGGCCCCAAAAGATTGTTCAACTGCCAGCATACAAAAGGGGGATTACCCCCAAACCGGGTTGTCTTCGCAGACACGGGACAGGCAAAAAAAGTGGGGTTTGGAGGAGCGGGGTCTCGCCCCCTGCAACCACTTTAGGTGAGTACACACACACACACACCCCCCCGGTGGCCCTTTAAAGCAAAGCTCGCCCACGCCCCGGGGGGCCCCGGGTTCAACCCCGGGGGCGGAAACATTTTTTGTTTCCATACACACCCCAAAAATATAAACAGGGCCCAAGTTTAAATAAACATGTGCCGGGGACAAATAATAACTAACTTTACAACAGGCCAGTTTTCAATCACAACCCAGGGCAGAAAGGGTTTGAGCAGGTCGCTCCTGTCTGCCCCAACTACGGGACCCCCAGGCCAGGTTCTAGATGCCTGAAGAAAAAACAGAATGCAGATGTTATATAAAAGACTTTGCAAAAGCCTTTTACAAATGTGACCATGGTGTTTCACACAAAAAAGCGTGATAAAAAAAAAAAGTTGGTAGATGGATCTATAATTTTTAAAAGTGAACACAAAGGAAAAAGGGAATAACAGAGTAAAATCCAAAGGAAGCTAATGGGCCCTGGGTTTCCCAAAAGGGACAGTACTGCCCCCCATCCTGTTCCCCATCCTCATATCGGACATAGACAGGGAAAATTAAGAAAAAGGGGTTTCCTTGCAGATGACACCGAAAACTGTATGACAGGGGTCCACCGTTTAAGACACTGCAAGATTCAAGCAGACATAAACCAAATCTTTTTAAAAGGGCTGCAAAAAAACAATATGAAAATTTAATGATGGAAAATTTTAATTACTCAGAAAGGGAACATGAGGGAAAATTAAAATTATCGGAGTACAAAACCCCCTTCCAACCCACAATAGAGCGAAAAATAATGTCAAAAACCGGGGGGATCATGTCCCGAGGATCTCACCTTCAGGGCCATAACACGAACAACCCCTCTCTGAAAAAAGGGGGATGGATAATTTAGAACCTTTTAAAAACCCGGGATGCAAAACCCATGTTGACACTTTACAAATCGGTTGTTCTATCTAGGTTGGGAAAATTTTTCACACTAACCCTTTAAGGGAGGTGAAAAGCTGACCTTGAAAATGTGCAAACCCTTCCCACACGCATAACTGCGATAAACCACCCCCAATTTCCAAGAAAGCTTGAAGTTTTTAAACCTGTACTCCCCAGAACGCAAGGGGGAGAGATACATTGTTATAACCCCCGTGGAAAATTCCGAGGGATTAGTACCAAACTTGCCCCGAAAATCACTCCCCACGGAAAAAAAGATCGGGGGTGTAACATCCCCCAATGAAAAGCAGGGGTGCCAATAGCACGTTGAGGGGCAACACAATAAGTGTCAAGGGGCCCCAAGGGTTTTAACTGCCTTCCAAGGGTACAAAAGGGGGTTACCCAAAAAACCCCTGGCTGTCTTGGGAGGCACTGGACAGGCAAAAAAATCGGTACCCGACCAGCCAGGCTGTGGCTCGTTTGGACTCCTGGTGGGTAACAGCCTGGTTGATCAGGCTCTGGTCCAACATGAGGCCTTGTCACAGACCGGGGTGAGGGGGTTGACCCCCCGGGAAATTTTCCAGGTAACCAATTAAATTTACATGTGCCTATGACCAAATGGGAACCAACACACATACACAACACACCCCAAAGAAAACAGGGGTCAGTTTTTAATCGACATGTGCCCCAGGCCTCGGTCACATGACCAAAAGCCAGGGTCAACATATGATGAAACCCGCGTCAGGAAACACTTATTCTTTTCCTGACGAACCTTACCTAACAAAATTCACTTGGGGAAAAACCTAGGGGATTAGTACCAAACTTGGGACACGAAAATTACTCCCTATGAAAGCAAAAGACTCGGGGGGAGATGCAATTTCCCCCAATGAAAAGCAGGGGCGCCCTAACGATAAGAGACAAACAAATTCATGTCAGGGGGGGCCCGGGGGGCAACCGGGGGCCCGCAGCTAAGGGGTTACCAATGACCCCGGCTGTTTAAAGTAGGCACTGGAAGGAACCCCAAAATCGCCTGACCAGCCGGGCTGGCGTACGTCAGTTTGCGTTGGGGAGCATCAGCCTGGTTGATCAACCCCGATCACCCCGGGGGGCCTGGTCTCGGGCCGATACCTGGTTGCGTTGACCCCCAAACCCTTTTCCAGGTACCCATGGTGGGGGGTCAGGTTTCAAACACATTTTTTGTACATCAGCAGTAAAAAATGGAAAAGGACTACCTAAAATGTGAAAGCTTTTTCATGGTATGAACCAGTTCAAAGGGAAAAGATCTAAAAAGGTACTTAATGAAGTCACACACACACACACACACAATATATATATATATATATATATATATATATATATATATATATATATATATATATATATATATATATATATATATGAAAAAAGATCACAGAAAACAGGTGTTTAAAAAAATATGCAAGAAAACCACTATGAAAATAGAAATTTCCCGCGCTTTCGGACTACTCACATAAAGGAACTAAAAGGAAAAGAAAAGAAGGTTTATATGTTTAGATTTTTTTTTTCTCGTATTTGTTTATCTTTTTTTTTTTTTATCATTTTCCTACTGAATATTTAGTTTAATGTCGGTAAGAAAAAAAAAAAGTTTTTCGTGGCCGGAATGAACCCGGGTCAACTGTTTGGGAAGGCATATTCACCACTATCCCAAATCCCGGAACCCATAGGGAAAAAAATTAAAAATATAAAAAAATTTCCTGTTTTGATTAGATTTTGTCACCGAAGTGGTATTTATTGGTCCCCCTTTGGGAACGGTAAAGAGCTTTGGATAAAAAAAGGCCTAGGAACTGGGCCCCCAAAAAGGGTTAACAATTGTACATTTGGTTTTATATCACAGTTCACTAAACAAATTTAGAAATTTGTTAGTATAACTGGTATCTTATTTTCATTAATAAGATATCTTGACATGTCCAAAAGGTTTTTTACTGTTATCTCATATTCCCCAAAAGTGGACAACAAAAGTGTTCAAGACAGTGACCATTCTGATCCAAATTGCATTTTTGTTTGATCATCATCTGTTTTGCCAAACTGACAGAGAATTTTTAGCCAAGCCGAAGCCGGCCACTAAAAACAGTCAGGGTTCACTTGCAAGTTGCCCACAAACATACTTATCTACGTTCATGTTTTTAGGGGGTTATATATCTACCAGGTTTTGCATTCCGGGAAAATTTGGACAGGCACCTAAAGCGTCCTGACCAGGGGGGCGGGTTGTACGTCTTTTGCGTGCGCCCACGTAACAGCCGGGTTGATCGACCCGATGCACCACGAGGCCTGGTCTCAGAGACCCGCGGGTTCCCAACCCCTCCAGGTATCCCTTTAGGTATACCCCTTTAACCATTAAAATTAAACAAGGGAATATTTATATTGAAGCCTTCATTTTTCCCCATTCAGACACATACACAGTATAAAAAATTTTAATTTCAACCCATAAAAATAATATCTAAGAAAAAAAAAAATACTGATAATAAAGTATAATCCTCGTTAATTCTCATGATTAAAACCTTTTAAACAACAACATTCTTTCTGCAGTTCCATTTATCAGGTATTTTTTATTTTAAAATTTGGGCCAAAACACACCATGTCCCTATACCATCTTATTTCAAAAAAGTGGGGAGATGTATATAGATGCGGGTTCAGTAGTTAAAAGGACTTGATGTTCCCCAGTTTCCCTTTTGTATAACTAAAAAAAGTTTTTTCCCTGGTATACAGTATATATAAAGTTCAATATTCTTGTCAATTGTTTCAAAAACTTTTGATTTAGTAGAAAAAAGAGGAGTATTAACCAACAGTGAGACCCTCAAGGGCCCTTTTTCACAATTACTACATTACCTTAAAAAAAAACAAGCCCCAACGTGGGGGTCGAACCCCCGACCCGAGATTAAAGTCTCCCTCTACCGACGAGCTGCCGGGCCTTCACTTGTTTTTATATAAATATTTAAAAAAATTAATTTCATATTTTAAATATATAACAAATTTTTGTTGATATAATTTATTATGTTTTATATTAACCATTGTATTATTAAACATCCATGAACATACCATAGGGTTAAAACAAAAACCCTCAATAAAAAAACAAGTCTCATTCCCTTTTACTGTTCATCATGTTTTAAAGATAAGAAAAATTTCCCATTTTTTAACCCCGGGGGGTTAGCCACAGGATAACCCAAGAAAGTCAGGGGTCATCGAGGACTTTGTCTTATTTCCAGGGGGGCCCTTAATCTTGTCCCCCGGATGGAACACCAGTCGACTAACAACCCAGGTATCTATTTGCAGGTGAACATGACAACAGGTGAAGGAAACACGTCAAAATGTTTCCCCCCACCGAGAATCAACCCCGGGCCCTCCGTGTGAAGCGGGGCTCTACCACCAGACCAGGGCCATAACACGAAAAAACCCCAGAGCCATAAAAATAAAACCCTCAGAGCCATTATTCAAATTTATAATATTTGTAAATCAATTTGTCGATTTCCAAAAAAAAAAACTTTTTCTTTGTGACTATTATTAGAAAATTAATTCATGATACACAAATACAGTTTAATAATATCTTTATTTAAAAATACATGTAAAGGGTATACAGACCATAGCTGACATAAAGACATACTACATATAGAAAGCCGCTTGTTATGTAGAGATTTCGGACACTGGTTAGTTAGTTTAATATTTTGATTATGAAAATCCATCCTGTGGGGGGTGCGGCACTGGCCAAGTTCACAAAAAAAGCTGTTTATATTTCCCGTGGGTGATCTGCCCCCCTTATTTTCCTCCATTCATACAAAACTTGTCCCCATTTTTCGAGAACATACCCCAATATTTCCATTACAATTTTGAGGTCTGTTTATTCCTTGGAAAAAGCCCCCTTTTTGCAAATTACGAAGTGCACCCAGTCATTAATTCAATATGGCGTCCCTCGCGTCCCCAACCACCCTTCCACAAAATTTTCGGGGTCAAACAGCATCATTTTTTAAAAACAATTATCATATACAAATTTAATTGACTTGGAAAATTCAAAATTTTCCACAATGTTATAACTTATTTAGGCACACCACCTAAAGGGGACAAGAAGATCAGAAATCCCTACCCTGGGAAAAACCCGGGGGAAAAACCCTTAGAGAGTTTTTAGCCCCCCGGGAAAAAAAAAGCTAGGAAAAGACAGAAACTAACCATTTCTGGAGTGGAATCACAGTCAATGGCTTCCCCTCCAAAAAAAAGAATTTGTGCCAGGAAAAGACCCCCCCCCACATCCACCAATAGACGACATTCATTTTTTCAAATATACAGGGTCTAAAGCCAACAATGAACAACAAAAAACCTTTTATCGGTGGACTGCTTACAGAGTTGTTTAATATCTTTTTTTGCACCCCATACCCATCCTGGGGGCGGTAGTAAAAAAGATTACAGAGGTCGAAATTGGTTCATTGACTGCCCTAAATTTTTGATAGCTGAACAAGTTACGCGGAAAGAACTGACTGGTCACAATTATGACCAAGTTTAAAAGGTAATGAGCCCAGGTAGAGCTGGTAAACCCATGAAAAGTTAAAAAGGTAATGAACTAGAGCTGTCACAATCATGACAAGTTGCAAGGTAATGAGCTCCAGGCAGAGCTTTTCAAATCATGACAAGAAAAAGGTAAAAATCAAATCACATCAAAAGTTGCAATCATGAACAAATTACAAGGGGGAACAAATTTTTCTAGGTACCTTCCCCAACAACAGATAAAAGGGGCCGCCCCTTTTGGCGGGACAGCCAGACAGCCTTTCAAAGGGGCAGGTTGCACCAGGATCTGCTGCTTGCAGGAGCACCTCGACCCCCCAAGAGGTCCAAGAGGTCAGGGTTTTCCGCAGCCCCAGGGGGGCGCCTTGGGGCGGGCAACGTCCTGGTGGACGCTAAGTTGATTGCAGTCCCAGGTCCCCTGCTGCTGGGGGCTGTTGGTTTTACTGGAGCCCTCCGGTGCCAGACATCCACCGGGCCCGGGTGTTTAAGTTTTATGAACGAGGACACTGCCTGTCACACCGACAATGCCCCGGGGCGAACCCCGGGGCTGTCCCCGAGTGGGGTTCCCGGGGGGCCAGCACCCCCGCCATCGCTGACATCGGGGCGGGGGGGAAAAAACCCCAATTGGAGGGCGCTGGGAGGGAGGGGGGAGGGGGGGTCACTGTTTAAAAATGGGGGAGCCTGGGAGGGTGGGCCGGGGTTTGGTGGCTCCCAAAACAGTATTCTTCATCTTCACCCACACCCCCCCCCCCCCCCGTGGGGGGAGGGAGGGGACTGACCCCCACCTGACTTGGATACCCCCAGCCCCACCCCCCCACAAACTGTTTAACACTTCCACTATTTACGCTGAAACGATACAATGGGATGTCCTCTCGCTGCTCGGGAATCTTCCCAGAGACACACGAGTCCTGTTATGTCCCGTGGTCAGCCTCTTTGATCAAGGCTGTAACAGGGCACCCGCCAAACACCCTGCCGCGTCGGCTGAGAGGGGAAGCGTGTTTAAAGAGCCCTTTTGAAACCCGGGGTTCATTCCCTTTTGTAACTTGTGAGCCCATTACCTTTGTAACTTTGAGTTCTTTCCTTTTAACTTGTGAGTTCTTACCTTCGTAAGCTCAGCTATCAAATTTTGGGGCCCCAGTCCCTGGACCCATTATGTACCTCGAATCTTTGACTACCCCCCAAAGGATGGGTAGGGGGGAAATAAAGATATAAAAAACCAAGTCAAACGCAATGTTCATAAGGAATCACTTTTACAATGAAATATGGATCCCGGGGTTTTAACCATACAGTTGACGGTGAACTGGCAAAAGAGGGAAGGGGGTTTACTTGTAAGTCACAGATCGCTGTATTACCTGGAGTTTCCTGGAGGGTTTTGAGGGTCAACGCCCCCGACTCGGTCTGGGGACCAGGGCCCCATGGGGGACAGGTCTGATCAACCAGGCTGTTTAGAACTACAAATCCTAAATGATATGTTTAATTTTTAAAAGATTGAGCCCCAAACCTTATTTAAAAATAATAATAATAATAATAATAATAATAATAAAAATAATATTTATTTGAATGAATAAAGATTTCAATGAGTTATAGGGAAAGGGTGTACATAAAAAACCCCATATCAGAGCATTGTGGGCAAACTTAATGGTAAAATTATATAAACAATATACAATATAAGTATAGTTGAATATTTGCTATGAAATTTGAACATAATTTGAACATAAAATTTTGAAACATAATAGTTTTACAGTTTTAAACCCGTTTTATAAATATCAACTTAATAATTTATTATTTGTAGTAATGAATTTTTTATATCAGATCAAAAAAATCAAATCAATTATTTGTGTTGCAAAACAGTTTATAGATCATTTATGGTTACAAGGGGCACAAGATACCTAAAATTGATTATTTTATTTGGTAATTTTAGAAACAAAATTAGATTAGTTCATTAATTATAAAGGTTTTTTACATTTATGAGATGAAGTTTCAACATTTTACAGATTAAGTTTGAGAAATTATTGTTTTTGAGAAATTTGTAAGGGTTTTGAGGTACCCGGAGTCATACAGTGAATAATGTTATTTTGGGGGTGGAAAGTTATTTATTAACTTTGTAGGTAATGTTAAGTATTGTTTTTATTTGGTTTTGGGTGAGTAGGAAATTTTTTAAAAGCAGAGTTTTAAATTTGGGCGACAGACGGGGTTTTCTTTTGTAATTAGGTAATAATTCCAAATTTCGGGGCCTTTAAGGGCATTGCGTTTTCAGGTGTGGGGGGGAAAGGGGACATCAAGAGTGATCTGTGCCTTGTGTTGTGGTCATGTGTCCTGTTGGTTGGAAAGAAGAAGTTTGAGTGGTGGGTTAATTTTGGTTTAGTGTTCTATGTATGAAAAGGGCCAGAAAAAAAGTAGGGATGTCTTGTAGGGTTGATGGTTTAGATTTTTTGAATATTGGTTGAGTATGTTTTGTCTAGGGGGGGGGAATTTGTTATCATTCTGACTGAGCCTTTGTTGTTTTAAATGGTCTAAATTTTTTTTTTGGAGCCCCCACAACCCATAGGGGTGGGGTAAATGAGTGAGTGATACAGGGGGAGAGCTGGTTGTGGAACATAGTCCCTTATCTTGGAAAGTTTTCCCCACGGTCTTGGAGACTTTTTTGAAATTTCTTGTATATGTGTCTGAAATTTGGGATTAAGGTGGATTCCTAAGAATTTTCCTCGGGATTTTTTGTGACAAGTGATCCGTTTATCATTATGTTAAGTGGTACTTTTTGGCCTTTTTCCCAAACTGAATGAAACAGGTTTTGTCAACATTGAGGGTAAGCTTTTTTCATCATCCAGGTAGATATTTTCGGGCAATTCAGCATTTATAGTGGAAAGTGTGACGGGAGCGGGGTGAAGACCAAGGTAGTGTCATCGGGCAAAAGAAGGGGTTTTGGAGGGGGATGCTTTTGGGTAGGTCTTTTTATGTAAATAAAAAGAAAGGGGGCCCCAAGAACATTTCCCCTGTGGGACACCAACTGTAATTCTTTGTGGAAGAGAACCCCATTTGTGTACAAATTGGCTTCTGTCGCTTAGGGACTTTAGGTAATTTAAATGTGATAATTTTAAGGGGCAGATCAGGGTCAACTGTATAAAACGTTACGTAAATCAATAAAAATTAAAATTTTTTTTTTGGGGGAGAGGGGGTGTATATTATTTCTAGCATTTTCATAATACATCATTTGTTTTTTTTATTGGGCCTGAACCAAACCGACGGGGGTTGAGTATGTTTTGGGAGATGAGGTAGGAATAGATCTGCCTATAAATTTAAATTTTTTAAAAGATTTTGGAGGGGAAGGGTAAATTTAAAGATATTGGCCAAATTTTTTCCCAGGTCTGTTTGATCTCCTTTATGTATGGGGGTGCCCCTCGCTATTTTAATTATTGATGGGAAGGTAGAGGATTCAATAATTTTTTAAAAAGGGGTGTTTTTTAAAAGGGTGATATAACAAAAAAATTTTGTTTTAAAAAGGGGGTAAGTTTTTTTGATCTCCTCCCTTTTTTTTTTAAAAGGTTAATAAGTGAGACTTCTGTTAGGTTGGTCGGACCCAAATACTGTGTTCGGGTGATTCCCGTGAGGTAGTCAAAGGTGGAGGTTTGAACTTGTGATTTTGTTTCCCAAAAGTTTTTTTCCTATTGGGGAAGAAAAACATTGAGCCCTTTTTGCTGTTTCAGTGGGTTTGGGGTGTTTCACTATTTTTTTAGTTTGATTGTTCTGTTTGTGGGTTAAACTTTTTTGTTCCCCAAAAATTTCAGAAAAGGGGTTTTCCCGATCTTTTTATAATTTTTTAAATTATGGGGAAACTGTTCCCCATAGTACAATTTTTACCTTCTTATCAGGCTGGTTAGGTTTGATGAGTAACGTTTTTTTTTGGTCTCTTTTTATTTTTTCCCATTCGTAATGTTTTCAAAAGGGGTTTTAAAATGGATTTGAGAATGTGGGTGTTTGGGAGGGGTGTTTTGTCTCTTGGGTGTGATCTATTTAGTTTTTTAAAAGGGACCCTGATATAGAGGTTTTGGGGCTTTTTTGAAAATTATTAATAATCAGTATCTGTATGGTGTCTAATTCGGTTTGCCATCGATGTTTTACATAACTGTTTGTAGTTTTTTAAAAGCTTCCTCATTATGTAATCTGAAGGTAACTTTAAAATAGTGTCTTGGGGTATTCTTTCCCAGGTTGGTTTGAGAAAGGTGAGGAAAAATTTGGTATTATCTGTGATTTGCCCATTTTAAAAGGGGGTATGGTGTTGTTTCCAAAGTGGTCTAAAGGGGGGCACAAGTCTCAAAATTCTTGTTGGTTTTTTTTACCAGAAAAACAGTTGCTCATAGTGGGAATTCAACTTTGGGGCCCCGATCTTTGGGGGAGGGGGGATTTAAAGTTCCCCTTAAAAATATTAATGGTCTTTTTCTTGTGCATCAGTAATCATACTTTTAATTTTTTACCAAATGGTAAATTTTATTTACTTTGGGTGTTTTTCACTGTGAGAGGGTTTTTTTTAAATTTTTTTTTAAAAATTAGTTATTAAAAATTTCCATGTTTATCTCTTGTGCAAGTATTTTTATTAAATTTAAGCTGGTCTGAATAGTAAATAGTTGTCCACCCCCTTTTTGGTTTGGCCCACAGTTGTGTATGGCTGTGGAACCAGGAATGGCATAGATATTTTGGGAGTATTAGTATTAGGCTTCCGGTTTCTGAGGGAATGATGGACATACTGGCCCTTTTCAGGGGAATTTTAAAAATGTTGTGGGTCGTTTAAAGTTTGCTTAAAGATTTGACATTGTAGTTAAACGTTATGTTATTGGGCCTAGTAGTGCTTTTGCTTGTTCTGCTGTGTTTTAAAATTGGGGTCGGGAAGTCATTTAATAAGGGTTAGTCGGGGTCAATGTTTGGGGGCCAAAAAATGAGTGTATTCCCATAATTAGACTTAAGAATAAAAACAATGTAAAAAAAGCCCTTCCTGGTTAGTACCATAGTTATTTTACAAAAATGAATAAATGAAATTGGGAGTTATTCTAAAAACAAAAAAAAAGGAGCTAGGGGAAAATAATAGTAAAAAAAGAGTAAAACACTGGCACCTGAATTAGCCCCCTTTAAATTTTTTTTTAAAACTTTGATAAAGACTTAAAGGATGAAAGGCAGTAATTTGGTATTGGTTTGTTGAGAACTGTTTCAAGAGAATATATATATGGGGGCTAAAAATTAAAAAGGACAAAGTAAATATAATATAAAAATTTAAATTTGAAATAAAACTTGACTTATAGCACAAAGTTTTAAAAAAAAAATAGCACTAAAAAAGTACATAGTATTGAGGGTATGTGGTTGTATACAAACCTCCGGATGCAACTTTCCCCGCAACCGGGAAAAGCCTTTTAAAATTTACCACTGTCTGGAAAAACCCTTTCCCGCCCTGCCCACAACATCTTTGCCCAGGGGTTTCAACCCAAGGCATTTTTAAAATAGAAAATATTGCAAAAATGGCAGCAGAGATAACACCAGGGGGCAGCTCAGATGAAAACTCGCCCCACACGAGCTTTTAAATTTTGCACCAAATTCACCTTAAACCACAAATAATAGAGCCCCAAGGTTGGGGGAAAAATTGGGCCTCATTTTACCAACAATGATGATCTGATACTAAATGTTTATATCAAAAAAATATACTCAGATCACCCAAAATAATAAGGTCCAGACATGGGGGAGCCCCCAAACGGCAAAATGTGATCAACCGGGGGGAGCCTTCTCCAAATTCCCAAATTCAATAACGAAAAAAAAGGTAAAAAAATAAACTAAATTTCCCAAATTATATAAACTGGGAAGATAGCCTAAGATCACGGACCTTTAAACCCATGTCAAGAACAAATTAACTCTGTGGCACTTTGAGGTTTTTAAGACATATTCCTTTTAAAGGGAAAAAGAAAGAAGAATTAAACTAGAAAAAGAAAGGCCCCCTATACAGGCGAAAACAAATAATAGCAGAGCAGCAAAAAGAGCTCAATATATCTGTAATGAAGGGAGCACTGGTCAAAAAATAGCAAACATTGAACTAAAGCTAAAGGAAATTTGGGGGAATCAAGCAACGGGAAAAACAAAAAGCCATAAATGAAATTAAAAAAAAAAAAAATTTTCTTATCCCAAAATCAAAGTCGAGAAACAAAAATTCCAATATTGGGCCCCTACTTAGACGAGAGGGGCCTAAAAGATGAAAAGCAAGGAAATGAGTGGGCAAAAGTTCTAATATGACTGGGTTTTTTAGGAAACCCAACCAATGAGAGTCAAGACCTAAATTAATTTTTTGAATAGGGCAGAATTTGGTGGACTCAAACCCATTTTGATATTATCCTAACGCCAAATGACCAAATTCTTCAACCTGCACTCCCCCGGGAAAGCGGGGGAGAGATACATGATTAAAAAACTTGGAAAAAACCCAGGGGATTAATACCAAACTTGCCCCGAAAAAACCCCCCTATGGGAAAAAAAAGATTGGGGAGCTCAACATTTCCCCAAAAGAAAAAGGGGGCCCTGCCCGGAAAAAGACAAAAATAAGGTCAAACCCCAAACTTTAATTTCCTCCCCGCTTAAGGGGGTTACCCCCCAAGGGCCCCGGGTTCCCTTAAGAAGGCACTGGCGGCACCAAAACCAAAAAAATGACCAGCCGGGGGGTTGGCGTGCCTTTCGCCGCCCAAAAAAGTGCCGGTGGTCTTTGATCCCCCTGGGGGCCCGGCCCCAAAACCGGGGTAAGGGGGTTTTCCCCCCCCCCCGGTATACCCGGGAATTGTCGACCCAAAATTTTTTTTTTAAATTTTTTTAGGGCCCAATCTTAAAAAAATGGTTTTTAAAAAATCAAAAAACCAAAATTGGAAATTTTTCAATTTTAAAAAACTGCTTTAAAATTTATTGATTTCCGGGTTTTGCCTAAAATTTTCCACCCCCAAAAGGGCCCCTTTTTTGGGACCTTTTATGAAAAAAATTTTATTCATTGACTTAAATGAAAAATAACCCTTTTGCACTCAGCTATAGTGGACAGTGTTAAAAAAAATTTACAAATGTATTAAGGGGCCTCTTTTAAATTCATGAATGAACACACGCCCCACATACACGTGTGTGGAAAATGTTTGTATGAATGAATTTCCCCTTTTTCATAAAAGCCTAAAACCCCAAGGGGGCCCGGGACGTATATGGTTAGTACATTGCGTTGTGGCCGCAAAAACCCCGGTTCAATCCTGGTCAGGGCAATGACAATTGGGTTTAAGAGGTATGAAAAAGGGTCATGGAGCAGGGAAAGTTTCCCATGGGGATTAGTGAAGAAGCGGGGGGAGGGTTGGGAAACCGGGGCCCGCAACCCTTTTGGGTTTATTGTGAGGGGGGGGTTGAACTGATCATTAAAAACCAGGGGGATTTGAGGAATTTGGGAAAGGGGGGGACTAAAGGTTTGGCCCCAAGGTTTGGGGAGTCAAAAACCACAGAAAAAAAGAAGGTCAAGACAAGAATAATGAGAAAAAAGAGCAATGGTTGTTTTAATAGCTGAGGTGGGCAAAAGGTTCCCATAGTTGGGGGCACAAGGAGGACCAGAAACATGGAAGGCCAAGATTGATGGGTGGTCCCGGGAAAACCTTTTGGGGCATCAACATGGTGGGGAAAACTAGAGAGGGGGTTGAAAACCCGTAAGGGCTTGACCTCATTTCACCTTGAATAGTTCAGACTTTCGGACATTCCACACATAAAAGGCCCCGGGGCCCAGGGGGATCATGGGTCCTGTTTTCAAATATATGTAGTTAAAGGGGGAGAGGGAAGCAGGACAAAGTAGGATGGGAGAACCCAAATTACAAAAGGGGAGGACCACACAGGAAAAAATTTCCTATATGAGGTTCAGTGAGAAAGAGAACGGGGGGGGAAATCAAAAATGAAATGATGGAACTTTTTGAAAAAAAATGAAAAGAGGTAGGGAGGGTTTGTACCCAAGGGAAAAGAAAAAAGGGGAAGCCCAAAAAATCCCTCGGTTCCCCCAAAAAAGGTGTAGAGGGGGCCAAAACAAATGTGCTAGAAATGGAAAGGGGTATAAAGAAAAAGGACCCAAAAAAAAGGGGAGATTAGTAAAAGAAAAAAACAATTTGCAAGGAAAAGGAGGGGCCCGAGGCAATCCCCAAAAATACATGGCAAAAAAAAGCCAAATCTGCCCCCGGCTTTTGTACAGCCACATCAGGAAAAAACAACAGTAAAGGGGCCAGGTAATCAGGCAAAAAAGGAAGGGAAGGGGGGAGATCAAAAAAAATGACAGAAAGTATGTGAAGAGCTCAACACAAGGCCTTTAAAGGGAAAATTTTGTGGGACAGAAAGGACTCCCGAATGCTGGGCAAGTGTTTAAAATAAAACAACAGAGGAGGGGAAATGAAGAGGCTGTTAAAATGAACTAGATACTTAAAAAGGGGTGGGGCCCCGGGCAACATCTCTCCGTCTCCCCTGGGGCCTGGAGAGAGAGCAGAGGGGCTGTATGTCCACTAACAACTCTTCAACACATCTATGAAACATGGGGCCCAAATGCCTGGGTCTTTAAATTTTTGGGATGTGTCAATACCAGCATCCCAAAAATAACTACCACAATTTTAAAAAAACTACCACAATTTTTAAAACCCCCACGATTTTTAAATAACTAAAAATTTTAAAATACCTACCACAATTTTAAAAAATAACAATTTTAAAAAAAACTACCACAATTTTTTAAAAAAACCACAATTTTTAAAAATTCCCCCCACGATTTTGAAATAGCCACCACAATTTTAAAAAAACCTCCACAATTTTAAACAACCAAAACAATTTTAAAATAACTAACCACAATTTTAAAAATTCCACCACGGTTTTGGGAAAAAACTTTTCCACGTTTTAAAAACCAACAAATTTAAAATAAAAATAAAACAGTTTTTAAAAATAAAATAATTTTTGAAATAATAAACAATTTTAAAAAAACTACCACTTTTTAAAAAAATCACCCCCAAATTTAAAAAAAACTAAAAACAATTTTAAATAATTACAAAAATTTTAAAAACTCCACAATTTTGAAATAGCTACCACAATTTTAAAATAATTTCAGTTTTTTAAAAAAACTTTAAAAAATTTTAAAATAACTATCACTTGGGTCACAATTGGGGGGCCCCCCGAACTCTCCCCCAGGTAAACCCAGGAAAACTCCAGGTGGCTACCACTTTCATAAAAACTACAAATATTAAAATAACTACTACAATTTTAAAATAACTAAAAAATTTTTATAAAAACTAAAAAATTTTTTAAAATTAACTATCACAATTTTTAAATAGCTACCAAAATTTTGAAACAATTTCCACAATTTTTTTAAAAACTACAAATTTTAAAAAAACCCACCTTTTTTAAAATAATCCAAACTTTTTAAAATAACTACCAAAATTTTTTTAAAATATCTACCCCACAATTTTGAAATAACTACCAAATTTTGAAATAACTAAACAATTTTAAAGTAACTATCACAATTAAAAATGTCATAAAAATTAAAATGCAACAATTTTATAATTAAAAAAAAAAAATTAAATACAATTTTAAAACAATTACCACAATTATTATTAACATTTTTTAAAAAAAACAATTTTAAAATAACTAAAACTGTTTTAAATTACCACAATTTAAAAATAATTACAATTTTAAAA
This sequence comes from Cherax destructor, assembly GCA_009830355.1. Taxonomy (NCBI): domain Eukaryota; kingdom Metazoa; phylum Arthropoda; class Malacostraca; order Decapoda; family Parastacidae; genus Cherax; species Cherax destructor. The sequence continues at coordinate 608 of WNWK01015884.1, read as the reverse complement.
TAACTACCACAATTTTTAAAATAACAACAATTTAATATAAAAACCAATTTTTGAATGTTAGCATTTTTTCTGAGATTTACCTGTCATCTTATTGATGAGACAGAAAAAGATTTAACCAGCAATCCTATAAAGGGGGGAAACATTTAACAGGCTGTTGTTGTCCACCAACCTACTAAAATGACAGTCGGGTAGTACCCCCTTTTAGATGGTTGTTGTTCCCAAACCCCTCCCACATGACGGGAGGGTAGTCCCTTCCCAGGATGGTTGGTTCAACCCCCACTATACATGACAGGAGGGTAGTACCCCCAGGATGGTTGTTGTCTCCCAAACCCAAATATACATGCCGGGAGGGTGTACCTCCCAGGATGGTTGTTGTCTCCCAAACCCTCCCTTAAAATGACAGGGGGTGGTCCCCTCCCAGGAGGGTTTTTTCTACCAACCTACTTTTACGACAGGAGGGTAGTACCCCCGGGAGGCTTTGCCCTACCAACCTATTTAAAACCATGACAGGAGGGTAGTACCCCCCCGGGGATGTTTTGTTCCCAAACCCTTTCTATACAACAGGGGGGAAAAGTACCTCCCCGGGATGGTTGTTGTCTACCAACCTA